>NDGM011154932.1:0-12209 GCA_002564305.1 Octomys mimax | reverse complement strand
CGAGCACCGACCTGGTCCTCCAGCCCCGCCCCTCGAGCCTCCAGTGGCTACCGCCCCATGATTTACATGAGACTTTAGGGGGCAACTATATACAAACCATAACAGAGACTCCATAGCCCTGTACTAAATACCAAAAAAAAAAAAAGATAATTAGATAATTCAGTGGAATATCTAGTTAAAAAAATAAATGTCCTCAAGCCAAAAATTTTAGTCATGCAATCACCTCCACTAAATAGCTATGACAGAGAAAGGCTGTCCTAGCAAGACTTTCCGCGAGCAGGAAAGGACCGACACAGCCCTTCTCAAGACCCAGTGCAGCGGCGCGGCAGTGCCTGGAGTGAGGCCGCCTGGCGGGGCGGGGCGCCGCCGTGCTCACGCGCCAGGTTCCGCCCCGTCCGGCCGCTGTTCCGCGCACACCTGCCGCCGCCGCCCGCGTGCTTCCTTTCCGGGGTGCTGGTCGTTGTTCCTGCCCTGCCCTGTCTGTGCAGCCACGTTGCGGCGGGCTCTTCCTGCCAGTCCTCCTGCGAGGGCACGCTCTGCTCATGGGGGAGCGGTCGCTCCCTTGCGCGTGACCGCTCTTCCCCTTCTCCGGCGGGCCACCTGCCACCCTGGCATGGGGCTGCAGCTCCCCTGGGTGTCGGGTGCAGGCACGTCTCCTTGCCACGGCCCGCGGGAGGCCTGCTCCGCTCGCAGCACACTGGGCAAGGCCCGAGGCATCTGGGCCGGGCACTCCTCCCAGGCTGCCGCTGCACAGCAGGCTCCTGCGGCCCAGGGCACGGTCCGGCTGAGGCAGAGCAGCAGCTGGGCATTGAACTGCGTTTACAAAGTCTCTTTCTAAACAAAGTGGACATTCACTGAGCTCGGTTTCGGGGGTAGTTAAAGTATAAAATCATTTTCTGGGGACATTTGCCTTAAAATTTTTAGTGTTTTTGGCACTCCTTAATATTTTGGCATATTGGAACCAAATGATAACCTGATATAAGAATAATATACACATATTTGACATCACAGCTTAAGTTGACAAATGTTTCACTTTTTCAGAAATGAAAGTAAAGTGTTGTGAATTAGGGTAAGACTTGTGTTATGTTGTCACTGCTAATCTTTATTCGATGTTGTGCCTAGATCAAAATCATTTAGATGATTTGCTAACGATTTACAATCACACACAAGTTCTACTTATGTTTATAAATGATACAGAAACATAAAATCATAAAATTAAGATCCACTAAAGACTATTTATCCAAGTTTTCCTATGTGGTTGGGACTAAAGTCGGTGGGATTGTTTCTTAGAAAGCTGTAAAACCACTTGGCCTTTGACAGGAATGTGCAGAATGTAAAGCCTGCTTCTTTACCTGACGACGCTGCCCCTAAGAAGCCGTGTGTTCCCCCACTCTGTGGGCAGGACCCCAGGCCTTAGCAGGTTGGGCTCCCGAGCGTGGGCAGCCATGGATGGTGGGTCTGAGGCTGATTCCTAGATGTCTTAGCACCTGATCAAGGGCGCAGAACCAACCCGTACACTGTGTGATAGAGAGATTTGGTGAACTGGGGAAACGTAAGGCACACCCATGAAGATCCGGAATCCGGGTGGTGACCTGCGGCTCTCTGACCATCTCCCTTCGAGTAGACATTCACAGAAGTGAGTACCGAGGAGGCTGTGGCTCTGTGGTAACAGGCGGCATCGCATACCCACTGGCCCAAGTCCACAAGTCCCTCTGATTGCTTGGCTGGACCTGTTTACCCTGAAAGGGGAGATTAAGCTCCTTCTGTCACATGTCCATGTTTACACAAAGCACAGTGGAGTAATACCACACAGACATTTGATTGTTATGTGGGGTGGTGATACAAGTAGAAAAGCCACAAGTGAATTGTGCAGGCCATCTCAACTAAAGGCCAGTAAGATGTTTTCACTGTGTCACCTCATCTGGTGTTCTGCCTATGCTACAAGCTTAAAAGAACTAATCTTAGAAATTTCCAGTGTTGTAAAAGTTTTTATTGGTACCCTATTTCAGATTTGCTGGCCTGTAAAGATTAGTTCCATTAATTATTGCAAAATTAATTCACAGAAATTCTAACAATACAGTTTGTGGGAGGAGGTTTGTCTTAAAATGCATTTCCTTCAAGTTTAGTCCAGTTGTTCCTGCTCTGAGGATAAACCTTTCCTTTCTTTCTTCGCCCCACCCCACTGTTATGTGAATCTTTTTTGCTTTTCAAACGCATCTCCAGGAAGCCAATGGGGGAGAGAGGCGCCCGACTCTTTCTCTCTTGAACTCCTGCTCTTACCCGGAGGTGCAGGGGACAAGCATCTCTGTTTTCTTTTCATTTCCACATTGTGGATCAAAGGCCGAGCCTTCGTGCGTTGGGCGAGTGCTAGACCACTGCACTGCATCCTTGTCCTTCCCACTAGTAGCTTTCGCTGCACTGGAGCCATTCTTTCAGTCTAGGTATTGTTCAGTTTGTGGTCGTTAAACCTGCAGTGTTGGGTGAGTGAGGTAGCTCAACAGACTGAGCGCCTGCTTAGGCAAGCGCAGGGACTGGGGTTCGGTCCCTGGCACTGCGTGCTGCGCTGAGCCGGCCACCAAAACCGCGCACGCCTATAATCCAGCACCAGGGAGGCTGAAAACAGGAGGATTGCTATGAGTCTGAGCTGCATAGTGAGACCCTGTACCAAATACATTAAAAAAGAAGAAAAAACCTATAATATCTTCTCCAGATAAATCCCACAGCACATACTGAAGGCAAAGGTGTGCACTAGGCTCTAGAATGTTGTTCCTTTCACTTTTAAATGACCCCCCACGCACATTGGTTGGGTGCCTGTTGCAGCGCTATTTAAGCTATGCATCGGGTACTCACAAGAGCTTCCTTGCTTCTCAAACAGTTGTCTACATGCGTGTTGGAAGGCTGGTGAGGAAGCACATTCCCACGCACTCCTTGTGGAGGCCACAGAGAGTGTTTCCAAACTCCAGGTGATAGCGATGTGGGAGCCCCATGTACCTCTCCTGGGAAACACAGTTCATGTGGTAGGAGACGGTCTCTTCAGCGAGTCAGTGTGCTGTCTCCTGTACTCCTCTGCTTAGGGGGGAAGGTTGGAGAGACACTCACTGAAGATGGAGAGCTCAGAGTCACAGCCTTGCCTCACCAGGACACCAGCTCACTCTGAGTAGAGCTGCAGACCTGGTCGCTGCTAACAGAAGAGCTTTGGAGGTGCTTGTTTTTCATATACATTTTATGCATTCTTCACTGTGATTCTCACAAGCATGCACTCTGTCACACGCAGCCCTCACCACCAGCAATGACCACACAAACGAGAGAAGGTCCCAAGCCATGGGCCGACAGATGCTCCCATACCATTCCTGGGCCCGAGTTGGCTCTGATTTCGCTTGCCCTGGCCCTGAGAGAGGTCTTCTGGAAAGGACCGCTCTTACCAGCGTCGCGTTACTCTCAGGGCACTGTGCTGGTTCAGCATCAGTGGCTGGTACATGGGCCATGCCAGTGCATGCAGACACAGGGACCGTGTGTGGGGTCCCCAGGCCAGTGGAGCTCCTTCTCCAGCTGAGAGTGCTGTGGTCGTTGTTCCTGTTTGTCAGCAGTGAGAAATCTTAAAATTAAACTCTGGGAGAAAACAACACATAATCTCTTGGACGGTACAGCCAGTGACTTCGTGTGTTCATCCTGGTTCCTGAGAGGTCCACCGTTGCTGAAGGAGTGGGTGGGCATAGTTCGTGCCTGGCATCCTGCTTCTTAGCCCAGGGTCCTGCAGGCTGCCGCGGGCCACGTCCATCTTCTGGGCGGGTCACGTCCTGAGCACTTTGAGCCCTGCCTGGGGCTTAGCGTTCCCCTTGTACCACTCCCAGTGCAGGTGCAGGTAAGATTCAAGCGTCCGTAACCTCAGTCAGTGGAGCGGCAGTTCCTAATTTGTGTTGCACATGGCTGTGCTTGGAGCACAGAAGCCTCCTCATGACCCTGCCAAGGAGGTACTTAGCGCCGTCACTATGTCTGAGCAGCTACGTACGCTGGACGTGAGGACGAGCGCAGCTGACGAGGACGGCTGTAGGGGATGCGTCTGAACGCTTCGCCCTCTGCGCTGGGCACAGCTGTGGCTTCTGTGCATACACTGGGCACTGAGGAAATCACCAGACTAGCCTTGTTCATCGAGAACACACTAGGTAAGGCAGGTAAGCCAACAAGACCTGCTCTGGTGCTCAGCACCAGAGCAGGCAGCACTAAACCAGATCCCACTCATCATCCATTGTCCGTTCTTTTCCTGTCCTCTTTCAGCCGTGAGCTCTTAGAGGCAGAGGGTCCCCACACCCTCGTTTTCATCCTTGACTCACTAACATCGTGCTTCTCCCAGGTGTAGAAGTGGCCAAATGTCCCCAATCTGCCTCGCAAGGAATGAGACTGAATTAGTGAACAGCTGTGAAATCCTGGAGAGAGTTAGAACAGAAGTATGTTGCTATTAGTCATCATTATTATTGTTATTATTTTTAAATGGCTCAGAGCCATCTCTCAATTTAGTAATAAAATGAACGCGTCTAATAATTCTTTCTGTGTATATGCTCTGTGGCCACGCATTTCACAAATTAAATGGCGGAATACTTGTACAGTATGATTATAATGAGCCAAGTAAATGATCCTCAACCAATTCAAACTGATGTGATTAAGACCCCGAGGAGCAAAAGCAAGAGCTTGGCTTTGTTACCTTTCAGCTTGTTGGTAGCCCATTCTGTGTTAATTTATGGGAAAGGGGAAACATGAGCTTTTTAAAACTCAGCTTGAACTTCTTTGTGTGTTCAACTCCCTAGTTTCCAAGTAAGTCCATCTGTACACTTTGTCCGTAGTATACGTGAAGTCATTTCGAGCAGGAAAGGCTTAGCTCTGTCCCAGCAGTTGCTGAGCTGGGCCTAATGTGTGAATGTGTGGAGTTGGGTATTGTCACATGTCACCTGGATAACAACAGCATGTACTATTTTCCCAGCCATCCTTGTGCCCTCTGCAGAGCAGCTTCATGGGGGGCAGTCTAGGTGTGGCTCCCGTGGTCTCGGCAGACATCCTGGAAGCCTGACCCTGCAGCCCACTGAGGTGCAGGCGAGAAAAGAAAAGGAAATTCTTTTTTTCTGGTGCTTTTATCTTCGTGGCTTCACCATCAAAAATCAATAGTGTGGTCGATCGTCAGCTCTGAGATGCTTGCTCCATGCAGGGGCTTTCTGGGTGGAAACTTCTGGTGTGTGGGTCCGAGACATTCTAACATGTCGGGGAAGGTTTGATAGCTGCCACAGCCCTTCTGGGCTGTAGTTTATGCCTAGGTGGCCTTTGTAATTTGAGAAGGGAAGAGATCAATTTTTATGTCGTTTAGTTGTTAGGGGAAATTTTTCTGCATATTGCCTGTTTTCTGAAAAATGTACCATATTTATATACTTTACTTCTAAACAGCAAAAGTAAAATGAAATCTTTTTATTCATAATTATTTTACAATTTAAAACTTCAAGTCATACTTGCTGTTTGTGAAACCCATTGTACCCAGTGCAGAATTTCTAGCATTCCTTTTGCAAGACATTGCATGGCACTCTAATTTTAAATGCCAGTTGGAGAAGCCGGTGTCATTCTATGGCAGCACCCGAGGGTGGCACGCTCAGTCCCTGCTAGTGTGCCTGCGATTTAAATGCCAAGTATGGTTTCTGGGAAATTATTACACACAGTGGATTTTACACACATTGAATAATTAGGGATAATGAATGTTATAAGTGATATGCATTAAAAGTTTTAGTTTTCGTTTGAGCTTTCCTTAAAGCTACTGTCTGGATTAGTAATCATTAATTTTTTTCTTCTAAAAATTATTTTAGTTGTCTATTTTTCTTCTCTAGCCATCTTTATTCTTCCATAATTAGATAACTCATACTAGAATTATCCTTAAAATGCTATGAGGTAACTTCTAGCATCTTCAGTGAGGGTAAAATGATATCATGCTAAGATGTCTTTGAGTTTTGGAAGACAGATTGTAAGTGGAATTAAATGTCTTTGTAAAAGGTATGTCAAAACAGCAGCACCCTGCAGAGGTGCAAATGTGGTCTTTAGAATTCCAAATATATTTATTTGAAATAATTGTCAACTATTTGAACAGTGCTGTTTCTTAGGGAAAACAAGAATCAGGCCTCATTCTCAGGCAGTTTTAGTTATCAGTCTTGCTGTATTAATTGAAAGGGTTGATATAATCTCATAAAAGAAACAGGCAAACTCTGGGCTTTCCTCTATAGTGAAAATATATCATTTATGTCTTCCATTACTGTACTATAATTATGGTAAGTGAAGCAGAACAGGATCGATAGAGCAATTTATCAATGCATTCCAAACTGTTCTAGCATGGCTTACGTCATGCCCCTGCAGATACCAGCCTTCAGTAAAGAGGCATCTAATCGGGTAACGACTTCAGACTGATCCATTTCAGCCTAATGCCTTTCTATGTAATGTTCTCATTTTGAATGTGGCTTAATTAATTGTTGCATTTTGTACGGTATTATGTGAATTAAAATATTTCCTGAATTGAAATAAATTCAGTCTTCAACTTGAAAAGCCCTGCAGTAGTACAAACCTTGTTGCTGGCGCATGGCTTTTAGCCGTGGGTGTTGTAAGTTCGCTTATTGTGGGTCCTGGATACAAGGCAGACATCCATCGTGCCCAAGAAGCATTGAAATGTAAATAACAACTATTTAGCTAGAAACTTTATTTAATAATGTCAAATTTTGATCTTTGAACATTACAATAGTAGGCTCATAGAAAAAGTAGTTTATTTAATTTTTGCATAAAACTATATACAGTATGGCTTCGTGTGCCTCTACTTTCTAAATACTGTTAGGCCATTATTAAAATAATAGTGAAAGATACAGAATTGAATATTAATTATTATTTATTCTAAAATGGAAAAGATATTTCCAAGTTACGGGATTGTCATGTTTCTTTGCCATTTGGTATAAAATTATTGCTCATTGTCTGTCACTTTGCTTAATTCAACTCTCTGTGTAATTGTATGCGTCTGGTAATGATGTCAGTTATGACCGTGCCTTGAACCATTTGTAGTTCAGATTTTCAGATATCAAGAAATTTTTCAAGAGCAGAATTTATTTGGTTGAATTAGAAGTGTAAGGAGAAAAGAGGCTGAATATGACAGGTGTTGGTTTTTGGAGAAGCAGCATCAGCAGGGTTTTTCTTTCTGTTTGTGTTTTCTTTTAGCCGCTTCCTCGAGTTACATTCGTTTGCGAGGTGCTGTGTACAGTTTCCCACTTGGAGAGTTCTGCAGCACCCTCCTCTAAGAGGGGTTCTGTGGCTCAGGGACAGGAAGTGGGACCCGCTCTGAAAGGTTGTGACCCCTACCCCAGCGAATGTGGTGGCAGGGTCCTCCCGCCTGCACCCTATCCTGCATGTGAATAGGCTCAGGAATGTTTTGGTAGGAGTCCTGGCTGTTTCTGCTGCTCTTCCTGTTCGCCTCTTGCCTATTTACCCACAGGCACCCCTCCAATGCTGTTTGTTAAAAGCTCACCTACTAGAGAGTTAAGAAGCCAGATTTTAAACTGCTTTCATGCTTATTTAAGTTAAACAAACGATGTCATTACTTCAGTGAAGACGTTGTAAGTTCTCTTGTTGGCAAGATTTTGGGGGGAGTTATTTTACCTGATACCACACTGTGTTGTTTAATGCAGGCTATTTTAACCAGCCTTCTATTGAGACCCTGTCAGTGACTGCCGAGAGCTTGCCAAACACTCCCGAAATGGTTGCCAGGCTGTGCGGTGGCTGCAGGGTCTGCGGCCTGCAGGGCTCAGAAGGGCCCCCGTGTCCCCGAACGCGCCGGGCAGAGTCCCCGAGGACAGGCCACGCCGCGAGGAGGGCGGGAGGCGCCAGACGTGGCACCGTGCATGGCACGGGAGGCTGCAGCGTCACCCAGAGGCTCGGCCCACCGGACACTCTGTGCTTCACATACTTGGCAGAGGCAAGTCGGGAGTGCGAGAGGCGAAGAGCCGCTGAGAAGTGGCACGGCCTTGTCCTCCACCTTGGCTGATACGCACCGAATAATCTCGGGAAGAAGGGGGCGCGGCGCGGCCGTCCTTCCAGAGAGCTCGCTGAGCGAGATCCAAAAGCGTGGACCGAGACTTTGGGCTGCGCCTTTCTGTGCCGCTCGCCTGAAGTGGCACAAACTTTGTATACAACAGGTTTAAGATTTATTTTAGTTTTGCATTTGTTTACTGAAGTTTATAGCAATTGCTTTCTGGCAGTTGTGCTACTTAGCAGATTGAATAAAATCATAAGGGTGAATTAAAACATACTGCTGTTAGTGCTGATTAGAATTTTAGCTCAGTGTAAATACCGGATGCAGGGTCCAACTTCTCAGACACTTGGCGCGAGCCCAGGAGGATCCCCAGGCTACCCGGGAGGCGGCTGCAGCCTGCACGCTGTCGGGATTCTTGAGAGGTGGGCAGCTGCTTCTGCTGGCGCCCGTCCGTTGGGCTGGCTGCATCAGGTGCAGGAGCCAAAAGGTAGACAGGAAGCCAGGGGTGCGGAAATCCGGGGAGAGAGCTGGAACAAAAAGCCCGCAAGCTGGAAAAAGGAATTTTATTTAAGCCTCATGTATTTTTTGCTATGTGATTGAATTAATGATATAAGCAACTAATATGAAACCAAGTGGAAAAACTGTCGGGTTTGTGGTGTTTTGAAGAATGACCCAATCACAAAATACAGATCTAAAGCTTGTTGAAGTTTGTGATACTTTCAAAAATACAGACAACTCCTCCAGGAAGTTAATGAATTCCTGGAGCTGGGCTTCTGTTTAACATCCATGGTGGACTAGATCTCTAAAGAGAGTTTTTAATGGATATAGCGGTTTATTTAATGCAGTAGAAGCGGGTCAGAAAAGCCAGTTCTCGTGGTGGCGGTGCTTTGTTCTGCTCCCGCGCCACTAAGCAGTGGAGTCGGCGAGGGCGCCGCCACGCGCCTGAGGTTTGCGCAGCTGGCGCTCGGAGGGATCTGCAGCTACAGCTGCTCAGTGACGGCGCCCTCCGTTCTCCGCATGCTCAACCAAGAAGACACCCAAGGAGGGTGGCTCTCCAGTCCTTTCAAACCAGTTTTTGTCTCTCTTTTTGGTCCATGATGATTGCTTCTTGTGTGTCCAATTCCCGGTCTTCTCTCACATAGGAAGCTATTGTTAACTAAGGCCCAGTCCTACAATAAGTCAAGCCCACTGTTATCATAGGCACTGAAATTTGAACTCTGCATCCTTTAGTGTAAAAGATAAATGCCCATTAGGTTGTCTCAGCACTAGAAATGTCAGTGCAGAGCTGTGGAAACCCTGAAAGGTTAGCCAGGCAGTTGGTGGCCCGAAAGTTGCGAAGTAGAGCTCTTAATCCGTATTCACGGACTGTCTGTGATGTTACACAACGTTACAGAAGTAAAGTAGTTAAATGAAAGGTCCTTTTGATAATTCTTAATCATCTTACTGTAAGTTAGTGAAAAGCAACCTAAGTAAAACCTTTCTCTTTAGAGTTGGGGAGATAGCTCAGCGGCATAAGTGCCTGCCTGGCAAGTGCAAGGTCCCAAGATCAATTCCTAGTACCAAAACCAAAAAAAAAAGAAAAAAGAAACAAATCTTTTCTTTTTGAAATGAAAAGTCAAGGGACAGGCCTCTTTACAGCAAATCAAGGTACATTTTTAAACTCCAAATTAGGAATGTGTAAGTAGCACTGATTCAAGTCTGTCAGTTTTTGTTTTGTTTTGATTAAATATTCTTTGATGATTTATTACTTATTCAGGGAAAGAATGTAGCAAAGGTAAAAGTGAAACGATTCCAAAGTATGCAGGTTTTACTTTATTCATAACAGACTCTGCCCATGAACATGAAGTAAGTAGAATTTCCAAGTTGCCTGCAGAATATAAATAATTCTAAATTTTACAGCATAAAATGCCAGCAGGTAATGTTTATGTAGGTAGAGGAAGGCGTATTTTTGCAGATTCCCAAGGAATTCACCAACATTGTTGCTTATGTAAAAAGCAAGAGAAATTTTTCAATATTTTAAGAGAAACTGTATTCCTCTTGCCATAGTCATTGTTTTAGGTGAATGGATCTTTTGTTGAGGAAATTTTCTGTTCTACCTAAGGAAGTGCAGTATTTTCATTTGAAAGGCTTGTTTGTGTTTAAGACTTATGTAATGGTTTATTTCCTATTTTGCCCTTTCCACATAGCACACACACATACATAGTCAGGATGCAGAGTGTGTGGATGGTTCCGGGGCCCAATAACTACGGAGATCAGAAATGTACTTTCTATACAGTGGCTCTCTGCATAGGACAACCCAAACAGCTGTTGTTCCTTTTTATAGCTTCTTTAATCTATGTGCCAACAAGTCAGTTTACAAAATCTGTTTTGTTGATGACTGCCGCGATAATAATTGTGGTGTTTTGTGGCTTGGCAAAAGGCTAGGGTCTCCTCTGAGGACTCTTGCCAAAGGCTTTGAAGGGGTTGAGGTGGATTCATTGCCAAAATGAGTCACCGCTCTCTATTTTATTTAGTGTCCTTCTGCCAAGGTCTTAGACACTTTCTGTTTTCATTCTTTTGTAGGCTTTCCTCCCCACACTGTGGCTTTCTTCACAGGCAGGGGCCCGGCTCTGCCAGCGTAGGTGGGAGAGGGCGCATGAGGCCCCGTGCGCAGCACCACTCTGGAGCCAGGCAGGGTGCCAGGAGGGCGCTGGCCGCTGGGCTCTGCGGGCACGGGGCATGCACTGGCAATTCTCAGAAGAGGCGCTCATTCACTCCGAAGTGGCCTTCACGTAGTGTGGCAGGGTTTTCCTCATCGATTGTTCAAAGCCTCAGATTATGCCTGGAGTCTGGCTATCGGCCCAAGCCTTGAATTCTTCCTCAGACAAAACCGTCCCCTTCCTCCCGAGTGCCGTACTATTTTGCTTCCCATAAGCGTATTTTCTCCACATTCACAGCAGACTTCAGGGAATAAGCCTAAAATTTAGATTAAAGTTGTCAGTTGTGAGTAGACTGAGGTATGTGTTATTAGTCTATTGTCTGCGGTGTGTTATGTAAATATTGTTTTCTTCATTAAATCATTTCAGTATATTGCAAAAAATTGGACTAAATGTCCTCCTGTGAGATTCTTCCAGCTCAAATATACATTATGTGTAAGAAGATTTGAGTCTTAAAAAAATGAAAGCAAAAAATGGAATTTCAGCATTAACATGTGGTCGGTACAGTTGGACATGTGATGACTTTCAACTCATTTCTATGGCATTTTCTTAACTAAAGTTATGACACCGTCGCACACTCTAATAGACTACACAGAATTAGACTGAGGCGTGTAAGTATTCGTTTGTTGTGCTAGATCTTTAAGCATGTTAGACACAGTAAGGCTTCATTATAACATTCCCTGAAAACATTTCCATAAAGATAAAGTAAAATTTTCAAAATTCAAAGCTCTAACTGTAGGCACCAAAATATTTTCCATTTATTGTGCACCAAGCCTTTGTTCTTCAGGGGGAATGCTATGCAGCTGGCTATATTTAACACTTTGTTTACAAAATAAATGCTACTAATAATTGATTTATTTCTTACAAATATTTCAGTTATAAAGCATATAATTAGAATGGTGGAAGAGTCTGAAATACTATTAAGAGGAATATTGATCCATGTTCCTTGAAGATTAGAGGTGAACGCTGAAATAAGTTGATGCATGTAGAATCCCTTTGTAAGCTAAAATATTCTATGAATATCACAGCGTTTCAGTTTTAACTTCTCTTATATTTTCTTAAACTTTAGATTCTCAGACATGCCTTTCTGTGTGTCTACTTTATAGTTGTCATTTAAATCAGCGAAAGAAGGAAAGTAGAAAGAGTTCCTGAAAATCTGTGGTCAGTTTGTAGTATAAATTCATTCAGCGCTGAGCCACTGAGAGTTCATGGCAAGATTCCAAGACAGGAATTCTTTGGATGGTCTGTATGCTGCTCAGCCCCTGGCTAATGCTCCACCCACGTGAGCAGCTCCAGGTGAGGTTTGCTGGAGCTGTGTGTGGACCCCATAAACTGAGTGACGTCCAAAAGCTGTGTGTGTCCCCAAAGGCACAAAATAACTGAATCTGCTGCAGCCAATTAAAATTTGCTGTTTCTGGGGCCAGGGAGACGGCTCAGTAGAATAAGTGCTTGCCTGGCAAGCACAAGGGCCTGAGTTC
>NDGM011154930.1:0-14214 GCA_002564305.1 Octomys mimax | reverse complement strand
GGAGTGGTGGGGGGCATCCCAAAGGGGTGGAAGAGGGTCTCACCCACGCTGCGCCTGGGCTGGTACCAGTAGGTCCCACTGGCGCAGTGTAATGGGAAACTCTCCCATACACTCACCAGGCTTGGGCTAGGACTGGCTACCTCTTCATGTTAATATGTCCTACTTCACCACAGATATAAAGAAAAGACTACCTGGTCATTGAGTGGAATCCTCAAACAATAAGCGTCCTTAAATCTTTCTCTTCAAAATCTCATCATCTTAGATGTTTTGTTATTATGATAAAAAGCCTGATAACCCAGTGGGTCAAAAGCAGATGATTTGCCTGCCCAATTTGCCTCTGTATGTATCTCAAAGATCTGAATGTCCATCTTAAATATAGAACCTACTGTCTTTCCTAGGGTACGTAATTGAGAAGAATATACAGTCATACATAGATCTTTACCAATCTTATAGTATTGTGGATTTAATTTACATTTTCTGATAGTCAGAGAGACTGAATATGCAGTCCTAAAAATGTCATTTTTATTTTCCAGCATATAATTTACCTATTTAATAAGTTCTCATTATTCTTCAGTTCAATAATTTATTTTTTACATAGGCTAGGAATACTTCATATATCAAAATATTCTGACAATATAAAAGATATTATAGGTGTTTTTCATAATTTTACATTTTATTCTGCCTTCATTGATGGTACTTTTATGTTACAAGGGTTTTTATCAACACTATTTATGCAGTTACATGTAATACTGCTTATTTCATTTTTAATGTTAAATAATAATAAAAATCATAGAACATAAAATATGCCCAAGATATTTGCTGTTTTTCAGTGACTATTATTCACATTATTATGATATTTGGTCCAGTGTTGCTTTTACACTGATATATCATGTATAGCCTCAATTTTTTTTACATTGTCACTCAATTTTTCCATCATTTACTACAAGATTCTCCCTTCTCCTTGTGACCTAGTAACATTCTGAATAAAGTGAAAACTTATGTGGGCATGGGTAAATGTTGGCCAACATAAACTTTAAAAAGAAGATTTTTAAGGCATCATTCTCTCTCATGGCTACTTGTATGATCTCTAGTTCTGAGAGCACCAAATCCTACCCACTAGACCACTGTGGAGCTGTTCTCTACTTCTCAAGGGTTGTGGTATCTACATTTGTGTAAAGGTTTGGGGAGATATAATTCATACAAAGGTGGAAAAGGTTTTTCTCTATAGATTTTTACTGAACTACAGAGTGGCCTAGATTTGTGGCACTGATGACTTATTTTAATAATCACATATTTCTACAGTACCCACATGGTAGCTATTTGGGTGACACACTCTTGCAAAGGGGCACAATCATTGTCAATGTTTTGAGTCATCCGATCAACAATCAGTCCACCTGAGTGAAGGCCAGAGAGACATATGTTTGTGTTTGGAAATATTATCTTCATATGGTTGCCTGAATTTTCTTCTCAGTGTATCAGTCACTTTCCCACATCAGGAGCTAAATACCTGACATCTACAACTCAAAGGAAGAGAAGTTTCTTTTGGCTCTTAGTTTTCAGAGGATCCCGTTCATAGACAGCTGAGTCCAAGGCAATAAGAGTGTGGGAGAGCTGAGAGAAGCTGCTCACACCAATCACATCTCAGCCCAGACAGAGAAGTGTTCTTGGCCACACCCCAGGGACCTGATAGTTACAACCAGCCCATTTCTCCTAACAAAGCATGGAGCTCTGATCTCTTCAGTGTTTTAGTTCACTGAAGAGAATAACACTTCCATCATCTGATCATTTTCCAAAATTCTAACCTGTGAACACATGAGCTTTTGCAAGATATTCCAGCTCTAAACTGTAATAAATTTCTTTCTTCATGGGTTTTTTTGAAAAAAAATGGGAATATAAAAGTGAGACACTTGACAGAGTAGCCAAAATACTCAATGGACACACCTGTATATATCAAAGAATATTTGGTACCTAAATATATGCATCAAATGTGGTACCCACATTCTCTCTTGACACATTATATTGAGCATTTTGAATAGATATTATTGCATACTTTTGCAGAACATCACTACAATTTTTCATATATTAAAAATCCATCTATTTATTTATGCTGCCTTTTTGAAAGCCTATACTTAATATTGAAAATTTCACTAAAGTTGGGCCTCACTAGTGGTTTCAACAATTTTTTTTACCCTATCTTTATTTAGCAGTTTTATTGTGACCATTGACCATGGCCTAGGTTCAGGTTTTCTATTTCTTTTCCAAGCCTAATCTTATTGATATTCCACAGAATTGATGCTGATTTTACTTTTCTGTATATTAGCAATACTTCAGAAGTCATTGTTACTTCATCTTCAATAAGTTCCAACAATTGGGAATTTTGTTGCAGAAATTATTAAAACTATTAAAGACCTAGTTAGTTTAATAAGACCTGGTTGTAAATAGCCCGGCCAGGTGTTTTTAATCCTTTAGAGACCTATTCATTTCCTCTGAGTTAGGACACCTTGGTGGCACAGGTGACCTGCAGAAAGACAGGACTTCCTGTCATGGAACAATTGGCAGCAGAGGCCCTCTCTGCCCCCCACCCCATCTCAGGTCATTTGATGTTGATCCCATTGCACACATCAGTTGCATAAATATTTTGGAAAGCCTGTTAAATGAATTTGTAAGCACTTGCCTATTTTTTGTTTTTTAATGAAACACTTAATTTTTCATTTAAATAGTCAAATTACTCAGATATTTATAGCTGTGTTCTTCTAAAGTGTTTTCCTTTTCAGATGTTTAACATTTAATTACTGTCAGGCTTGTTAATTGCTTGGGTGACAAAGTTCAAAAAGAAGATATCAGAAGAGAAAAAATTGTCAAACTGAAAGAAATGATTTTATTTTTGTTCCTGATTCCTGAGCATTTAAAAGATTCTATGTGTCACTTCAGGGAAAGCGTATTGGGACTGATCCCAAATCTCATGCCTGCTAGCTGAGCACTCTACCATAATATGAAATTTCATCTCTAGTCCTTTATTTGGAATGTGTATAAATCAACTTTTTCCTAACACGCCACGTGGTCCAAAAGTAACTGAGGTTCCTAATAGAAATCATAACTAGTCAGGGCTAAGTATAATTTTAAACAGAGGTAAGTTAATTTGTTATTAGATTAAAGCTAGCCTTTCTAGTTTTAAATCTTCACAGATAAATTCTGGCTGGTTGATGATCAATTGACTAATAAAGAGAGTAACACCCCAGGTAAAGAGAGCAGAGGAAGAAGATAAAGAAAATAACTGTATTCGTGTTTAGAGCTCTATGTTTTAATTCCACATGTTAGTAACAGGTACTAAATTCCTCGGAGCCTTCACTTTCCTATATGTAAAGTAGGTAGTAACATGCTTGGAGTACATTTTTTGAGCATGAATTAAGGTACATGTAAACTACCTAAAAGTGCAGTTGGATTCCACATGTGCTTACAGATATTTTTTCCACAAATGTGATTTGCAAAATTAAAAAAAGTAGAAAATTACTGTGCATTTCTCATCCATGTTAAAATGGATCTTCTTGCTAATATGCTAAGTGTGTAAATTATTTTTCTGAGAATGTACTTTCCTTACTGGGATTTTGAGAAGACTCACCGACCCAATCTTTTACAGGATTTTTATTTTTTAAACCAGGGATTGAACTCAGGCCCTTGTACTTGCCAGGGAAGTGCTTATTCTACTGAGTCATCTTGCTGACCCTTTTACTGGATTTAAATCCAATCCAGTCTTGTGAAGATTAATGGATGGAAGAGAGCAAAAGATGAAAAAATGTTGGGCCAGGGAGATGGCTGAGTGGAATAATCACTTACCTGACAAGCACAGGGGCCTGAGTTCAATCCCCGGTTCTGCAAAATAAAAGAAAAACAAAAAAAAAAAATGTTAATGGATATTAACACAAAAATTAGTAATCTGGTAATTGGAAAATAAAAATGTTTATATTTATGTTAACCAGATAAAAACATTTCTTTCTGTGCAAGCAATTTATAATGATTATAGAGAAGTATGAGTCTGAAAACATCTCTCTTTTTTCTGTTGTACTGAAGCTGGATGTACAAATTATGATTTGAATTATTTAGCAATGACATACCTTCAGATTTCACCATTGTCATTACACACAGACCCAAACAGAGCGAAAATGAGACCTCAGGCTCCAAAGTAATTGCAGTGATAAGATACTAAATATGTAACAGACAGATAAGGGGAGATGTACTGGATGGACGTTTGATAGCAGGCATACTGCAAGGCAGAATCTGAGAAAGAACTTATATATATAAACGATGAAAAAAATGATTCAATTTAATATTATCTATTTTTGCTTTGAAGTTTGAATGTGGGCAAGCTGTCATCTTTTTTTATTATATTAGACACACTAAGTAGATATTCATCTCTAAGTGATGATAATAAGAATGACTCCAGACTGGTAGCCACAAGTGAAAGCACTTGTGAAAAATAAAAAGTGTAAACTCTTAAATGAGACCTGCATTGAAGGCTCCTTTCTCTCTGTTTTCTCAGTATCAGGTTAACCTGATTATTTCTCTGTTTCAGTTTTATTATCAGGAAACTAACGACATTTATTTCATAAGAAACCTCCATCAGGCCGGCCAAATAGCTCAGTGGATTAAAGCACCTGCAAGAAGACACGGGGGTTGGGGGTTCGATCTCCCAGCCTGCAGTGCAGGTAATTCCAGCTCTTCGGAGGCTGTAAACAGGTGGATCACCACGGGTCCAACCTAGTAGTGAGACCCTGAACACCCTTTAAACCCATCCTTAAAATACAAAAAAAAAAAAAAAAGAACCATATCCATCAAAGAACAAAGGCAATGATTAATAAATAATGATCATGTCTTACATTTTTAATATTGACTTTATAAAGGATGATCAAAATATATACGAATGCCTAAATTTTTAAAAATGTGTTTTGTCACATCCAAGACACATTACAGTAATTCCAATTGAAATACTTCTTTCACAGTTAATGCATTTATCCCATATTTCTTGACCTTTCTGAAGCAGTTTCAGGAATCTTCTGCAAGGCACAGCCTTAATCACACCCTCCTCATTGTGTCATTATCCTGAAACTATTCAAAACTTTTGGAAATTTGCGTCAAATAAAAATATCCTGGAGTCTCATATTTTGGCTCGCTCCCAAAACAAAATGACCCTGTATGGTAAAAGGTTTAAATCTATTTGGGACACTGAGGAAGGCACAACAGTGTAATTAAAGACTCTGTAAGGTCAGCTTCCAGAATAGCTTCAGACAGGGACAAGAAAAGTGGGATAAGTGTGTTCAGAGAAAGGGAGGTTACCTGGAGGGGGGTTAAGGACAATGAGTCTTTTGCCTCAATGATTTCAAAAATATAAACATTCACTGTGTCTTTTGAATGCATCTAAAATCTTAGGCACTCTGGGTCATATTTTATGTAAATTATGTCCTCTAATTTAACTTGCACAGTTTGGCTTCATAGCCAAACACAGTTCTTTTAAATACTAAGGAACACAGCCTAGAGAACATTGAATCTCCACAAGTTTACCAAAGTTGGTAGACACTGGAAATGAACTCATAGCTTGGGATCTTCAAGTCTAGCAGCTCCATCCCCTTTCTGTCACTTATTCTGTAAAAGTTCCATGCTGAGTCTCTCAAATTAAAAACAAAATTGTCTTCTATGCTCCCACAGTCATTTGAAACTATATGAAAGTACGTTGTTATACTGTACTCTGAGCATTGGCACATGTTTGTCTTTTCCTACAAATTTTACTGATTTCCATAAAGATGTAAAATTGTCCATGACATATACCTTTATCAACATTTCTTATGAGAGAACCAAAACATATGTGTAACAGCTGCCAAATAAATGTCAAAGTAAAAAGGCAGGGACTGGGGAGATGGCTCAGTAGAATAAGCGCTTTCCTGGCAAGCTCAAAGGCCTGAGTTCAATCCCTGGTTTCGCAAAAAAAAAGAAACAAACAAAAAATAAATAAATAAAAAGGCATTGGCTACATTTTGCTACATGATAATGAAGTTGAATTTTAAAGCTAGTGTTTCTTTTCATGTTCATATTTAGATGTAAATACTTTAGAAAATACCCTAATTTTACTGAGGATATAGATTCAGAAACTGTGAAGGTCATTAATTTATGTCAAGATACCCTCATGAAGTAGCTGTTTATAAAATGTCTTCATCTTTATTTTATTGTAATGATTAGATATTAACAAAATATAAAAAATGTTCTTATTAATATGAAAAGATAAAATAAAATTTATAAACAAAATAGAGAACAACCGATTGATATACTTTGTATCATGATCACAAAAGAATGCGCAAAATGGATGCAAGAAACTTAATATGCATATTATATAATAGATATTATATAATATGCATAATCAAGAGCAAAACAGATAGCAGATAGATAAGAAGCAAAGGAGGGCTGGTCAAATAAGCTCAGCAGATTAAAGCATCTGCAAGCAGGCATAGGGGCCAGGGATTTGATCCCTGGGGCACGCTGAGACAGCAATTGAGACTGGGTGTGGTGGTGTGTACATGTAATCCCAGCTCTTAGGAAGCTGTAAACAGGCAGATCACTACAAGTCTGATCTACATAGTGAGACCCTGAAAACCCTGTAGACCCTTCCCGAAAATACAAAAAAAAAAAAAATAGCAAAGAGTTCTTTCAATGGCCTACTTTTCAATGGCTGGCATAAATATATTTATATCCTTAGATTTCTATGATTAAAATATGCTGAAATTTTAGAAGTAGAAAAATAGCTGTTTCAATACAACTCTTATTCTCTTTGAAGTGTAGTGATTCTGCCTTAACTGATATTGAATTTTTTATGCGGTGATGTTTCTCTCTGTATTCAAGTTGACTTATGTTATGTTCTTCTGGTGAAGTTTTAGAGCAGGCAAGGTTTTTGATCAAGCCACCTGAACTTCAGATTTGGGTTGCATTTGCATGATACTGTCCTTTGTTGCAAACAATTGTCAGAGTATTTAAAGTCTTATCTGTGGAAAAGTAGATACATATGTTATCTGTGTTCCCAAGTAACCATAAATTATATTCAATCTTTTTTTTATATTCAATCTTGATAAAGAGAGACAGAGACAGAGACAGACAGACAGACAGACAGACAGACACACACACACACACACACACACACACACACACAAACACTGACAAAAAGAGAGGGAGAATTACCTTTACTTTCCAATCATTGAGCCAACAAGTGTTTATCTAGTCCACACTCTATATTAGAGATGCTGATAAATGCTTCTGGAGATATGAATTTATAATCGAGTTCTTGCAGCATAGATTTAGAAAGGGAAGGAAGATTTTCATTGTGGTATTTTTAATGGAGAAGACCTCTGAGTTTTCTGTCCCTGTCAGTAGTGACCATCATCTATTTCTAGATGTTGATGGTAATGTTATTAGGTGGATCAACATATAATAATGAGATCCTTGTGCCAGTAAGATAGCTCAGCTGACTAAGCACCAGGTTAGACAAGTGCAGGGACCAGGGTTAGAGCCTCGGTACCACAAGCTACACTGGCCCCATCCATGGGAGCTCTGAGCCAGTGACCCAGTTGGGGTGTGATGATGCATACCCATAATCCCAGCTCTAGGGGGCCTGAAAACAGGAGGTTCACTGTTAGTCTGATCTGCATAATAAGACCTTATAGAAAATAACAATAATAGTACTAATAATTAATAATAATAATGGATCCTTGACTCTTGTAAGAACCTATAGTCTCATATGTTCTCTTGCATTTCTCTGCTAGCTCCAGCATATTTGGATTTCTAAACCTTCTATAGGTTTCTGAATTTTGGACCATCATTCATGTTTTATTTTGTTGTTGTTTTAAAGAGAGTACAAATTAGAATTAAAATGAAAATTACAAGTGATACAGATTTTCACTTAACAAAGTAATATGAATTTCAAAGTATTTGTTGTAATAGTGTTGTTTTCCAACATATTTCCAATACATATTATCAGATATATGCATGTAGAATTGGAAGAAGAAAGAAAAAAAGAAAGAAATTGTATAAGAAATTAAAAAGAGAAAAAGTACAAACAGTTCAAAAAAGGAGGTGAAACAAATTAAAGCATTAATTGCCTCTTTCCATAGACCAGCAGAAATGCACAGCACAGTTGTCCAAATCATCTTGCTTACATACATAGATAAATCTCTTCCCCTCACTCCCTTTCCTCTCTTCTTTTTGGTTCAATAACTCTTTCCTTTTGAATCAATTCATTCCCTTTTCAAATTACATTTTTCTCTTTCAGGTTCACACATTAACGAGACAATATGATGTTCACACATCGAGGTCTGATTCATTTCACTTAAGAGTATGTTCACTAGTTGCATGCACTACCAACAAAATCCTCAAATTTATCCTGTTTTACAGATGAATAATACTCCATTGTGTAAAAATGTCACAACTTTTTAAAGTATTCTTCAGCATCTGGGTTGTTGCCAGGATTTAGCTATGACAAATTGCACTGCTATATACATGGGTGCACATACATTACTGTGGTATGAGGTTTTCGGTTCTTTTGCAAAAATACCTAGGAAGGGAATAGCTGGCTTGAATGAGATCTCCAATCTTATTATTTTAAAGAATTTCTACACTGATTTCCATAGTGGTTGTACCAGTCTGCACTCCCACCATGGTGCAGAAGAGTTCCTTTTTCTCCACAGCCTCTCAAGCATTTGAAATTGGCTGACTTCTTGATGCTAGCCATTCTTTCTGGGGTGAGATGAAATTTTATTGTTGTCTAATTTGCATTTCTCAAATAACCAGTGATTTGAACATTTTTTCATATACCTACTTGCCATTTGTATTTTTTCTTTCAAGTGAATATTCATCTCAGATGCCCATTTTTGGGTTGGGTCTTTGAGTTTGGGGAGCCTTATTTTTTTAATTCTTAATATGTTCTAGATAGAAGGTCTTTGTCAGAGGGATAGTCAGCTATAGTTTTTTCCTATTTTTCAAATTTTCTTTTTATTCTGTTGGAGATTTGCTTTGAAGTACAGAAAATTCAGAAAGATGAGATCCAAGTTGTTGGTTCTTTGAAGTATTCCCATCCAATTTGCTTTTCAATCATGTACGCTCTATCTACATCTATCTCTAACATTTCTACTTGCATCTTCTTCCAAATATTTAGTGTTTTTATTTTACTATTTAAATCTTTCATCTATTTTCATTGTAGCATTGTCCATGATGATAGGCATGGGTCTAGTTTTAGCCATCAGCATGTGGAAATCCAGTTTTTCCAGTACCATATATTAAAGAGGCTATCTATCTTTCTTTCAGTGAGAATATTTGGCTCCTTTATCAAAGATAAAGTAGATGGCTGGCAAGATAGCTCAGCAGACTAATCTCCTGCTTTGGAAATCACAGGGACCAGGGTTCAATCGCACATGCAGCGCTGGCCCCTCCCCTGGGCCATCCTAAGCCTGAAACAGAATCCAGTGTGGTGGTGCACACCTGTAATCTCAATGCTGGGGAGGCTGAAAACTGGAGGATCACCACGAGTCTGATTTGCATAGTGAGACCTTGTACCAAACACACAAATGAAAAAAAATATATAAATATAAATATAAATATAAATATAAATATAAGGTGACTGAGTATGTTTGTAGTTTTCTGCATCTTCTAATCTGTTCCACTGATACTTAGGTCTGTCTCTATTTTAGTACCATGCTGATTTTATCACACTAGTTTAATAGTACAATTTCACAATCAAGTATTGTGATACCTCCTGCCTTTCCTTTGCTTCCTAGGATTGCTTTTGATATTCTGGGTCTCTTCTGGTTGCAAAAGAATTTGAGGAAAATTTTCTCCAGCTCTTTGAAATATGCTTGTGATATTTTAATTGAAAGTGCATTAAATCTGTGTAACAATTCTGTTATATGGCTATTTTCACAATGTTGTTTCTTTCTATCCAGGGTCATGGAATATTTTTCCATTTTCTCAAATCCTTTTCAAACTCTTTTCTCAGAGTACCATAATTTTCACTCAATAAATTGTTTATGTCCTTTGTGAGATTGATTCCTAAATAGTTCTTTTTTATATTATCATAAAAGTTATGGTTTCCCTAATTTCCCTCAGTATGTTCATTGTGTACACAAATACTATTGATTTCTGGGTGTTGACTTTGTATCCTGCTATGTTACTTAATTTAGTAATTAAGTCTACAAGACTCTTGGTAGAGTTTTTTGGGCCCTCTATGTAGTTTCTTGTCATCTGCAAATAATGAGAATTTCATTTCTTCTCTTCCAATATTTATTCTTTTTATTTCTCTCTCTTGTCTAACTGCTCTACCTAATGCTTACACACCTATACTGAATAGGGGTGGAGTCAGTGAGCATCCTTTTCTTGTTCCTGAGTTTAAAGTGAAGGCCTTCCATGTTTTCCCATTTAATATGATGGCTGTTGGTTTGCAATAGATGGATTTTATCATCTATTGCAATTCTCTGTAGGGTGTTTATCTTGAATGAGTGTTGGACTTTGTCAAAAGTTTTTTTGCATCTATTGAAATGATGATGTGGTTTTTGTTTTTGTTTTTTATTGATGTAGTATATTAAGTTTATGGATTTGCATATGGTGAACCATCCCTGCATTCTTGGAATGAATCTCATTTCATCATGATTTATAATGTTTTTGATGGTTTGCTGCATTGTTTGCTAGTATTTTATTGAGGATTTTTGTACTTGTATTCATTTAAGAGATTGGCCTGTAGTTCTCTTTTTTATTTGGATCATTCTCTGGTTTGGGAATCAAAGCAGTACTTGCCTCCAGGAATACACTTGGAAGAATTGCTTCCCTTTCAATTCCATTGAAGAGTTTGAGAAATTTTGGCATTGAATCTTGCCTAAATGTCCTGTAGAATTCTGCTGTGCATTCATCAGGACCTGGGCTTTTCTTTGTTGGTAGGCTTTTTAATTACATTTTCAATTTCATTTCTCATTATTGGGTTATTCAGAGTTTGAATTTATTCTCAACTCAGTTTTGGCATTTCATATATATCTAGGAAACTGTTTCTTCTGCATTTTCCATCCTGTGAGAATAAAGATTTTGGAAGAAGGTATTGATGCTCTTCTGAATTTTTCTAGGGTCTGCAGTGATTTTGCCTTTTTCATTCTTTAT
This sequence comes from Octomys mimax, assembly GCA_002564305.1. Classification (NCBI taxonomy): domain Eukaryota; kingdom Metazoa; phylum Chordata; class Mammalia; order Rodentia; family Octodontidae; genus Octomys; species Octomys mimax. Next base: position 3,042 of record NDGM011154930.1, on the reverse strand, counting down.
TGCATGAATTTGGGGTTTTCTGATTATGTTGGCAAATGATTTCTCAATTTTATTTATTCTTTCAAAGATCAGCTCTTTTTTAAGCAGTAATTTTATTTATTTGTTTATTTAAGTATGTATGTATGTATTTATTTATTTATTTTGGTGGAACCAGTGATTGAACTCAGGCCCTTTGCTTGCCAGGGAAGCGCTTATTCCACTGAGCCATCTCCCTGTCCCCCATAAGTTTACATTTTAGTACAGGGTCTACAGGGTGTTCCTATGTAGATCAGACTCATAGTGATCTACCTATGTTCACTGGGATTATAGGGGTATGCCAGCATACCAGGTCTCAATAGTTGTCTCAGCATGCCCCAGGGGTGGGGCTGGCACAGCATAGAAGAGACTGTATTCCAGCCTCTGTGTCTCCCTAAGCAGGTGATTTAATCAGCTAAGCTATTTGGCTAGCCTAAAGATCAGCTCTTTGATTGATGTAGTCTGTACATTGCTTTCTTCATCTGTAACACATTATTTTTTGCTCTAATATTTAAAATTTCCTGCCTTCTTTGAACTTTGGACTTGACTTGCTCTTCTTTTTCTAGGAACTTGAGGTGCAGCATAAGACCATTTATTTGGGCTTGTTCTGTGTTCCTAATGTGCAAATGTACCACTCTAAATTTTCCTTTTAAGAGAACTTGCTTTGTATCTCAGGTTTTGTTAAGCTGTATCTGCATTTTCATTTGATTGTAAATATTTTTTAATTTCTTCTTTGATTTCATCTGTGGCCCACTGGTTGCTTAGAAGGTTGTTATTTAATTTCTATGTGTTTATGATATTTTTCATCTTGTGAATGAAACCGAGTTTCACAGTGTTGAATTTTCCATTTCAAAAGCTCTGGGAGTGAGTCAAGTATTAAGGAATTTGAAAGATTTCACATTTTTGGGTTAGAAGTATTTAAGCTGATTTCATATTAATAAATATTTGAGTTTTCTTATCAGATTGCAGCACCATTTGATCTGTGAGAACTGTACAGAGGAGGAGCCCAGGAAGAGACCTGCAGGTGCTGTGAGGTGGTTCCGCCAGGGATCCCACTTCCCTGTGGATCCCAGAGCCAGTCCTGCTCATCTCCCAGAACTGCTTTATCCTCTGGGATCCACGTTTTTCACACACATAAAACCGCCAAGACAAGCACTCCTCATGTGCTGGGATGCCTGGGCTACTCCAGTGTTACAATGAACACAATACGAACACACACTGGCTAACTGGTGTTGGAGCACTCTGGTCAACATGGCCACCACAGCTATATACACTGGGTAATGCTGTCACATTAAACAAGTACTTCCTTTCATCACCAAACCCCATGATGTTCCTGGAAACACTGTCCCACGCACTCAGTGCTGACTTTACAGTGTGTGCACCCACCAGGCCCTCATTTTTGTAGTTCCTTTTGTCAATGATTTCCAGTTTTATTGCACTGTGGTTAGATAGTATGCATGGGATAATTTCAATTCTTTTGCATTTACTTAAAAGTGCTCCATGTGTCAGTGTATGGTCTACACTGGAGAATGTCCTATGTGTAGCTGAGAGCAATGTGTATTCTGTTGCTGCTGGATAAAACTTCTGTTAAGTCTACCAAGTCAATTTCTTCACAACTTTGGTTTACTTCTGTTATTTTTTCACCTAGTGGGTTAGTCTCTTTATGACAGTGGGCTGTGAAACTCCCACAGTACTATTGTATTGTTTCTGCTTTGATTTTTTATGTCTGTCAAAATTTGTCTTATGTAGGTGAGTGCTGTTACATTGAGTTCACATATATTTATAATCATTATTTCTTCCTTTTGCAGATTTCCCTTAACAAGTATATAGTGATTTACTTTATCTCTTTGGATGATTTTTGGTTTGAATTTGATAATGTCAGCAACCTGGATAACTATCCTTTTTTATTTTATCATGTCTTGTGGCATAGAGGATCATTTCCATGCTTTGTCTTTTAGTCTGTGAAATTACTTTCAAGTTATATGTGTTTCTTGCATGCAGATTATTATTGGATTTTTTAAATCAATTCTGCTAATGTGTTTTTTTAGATTGGTGAATTGAAGCTACTTACATGGATGTTTATAAGTGATATATATTGACTTATCTTTGTCATATTATTTTCCTATTATAGGATCCATACTTTTCCCCTCTTTTTAATTACTTGGGGTGTTCAGAGGTTCCTTTATTTTGTTCTATTTTTAAATTTTTTTATTTTATTTAAATGTAAATAGCAATAAGACATTGAAAACTGATTAATAGGACAGTTTCAAAAATTAATACATTTTCCATTGTTATCTTCTTAGTGGTAATCCATACTACATGATGCAGACAGGCTATCCTGTCCAAACACTATTAGTACAAATCTTTCCTATCATTGAATTAAGTGAAAGTAGATGTATATCTATCCTAACTATTCTGTATATACAAATACAGAAAGTCCTTCTTTGTATCCCATTTTTTTATTCAGTCTTTTCAGATGGATATTCCATTGGCATCTAAATACTATAGGTTCATGAATTCAGCAAAACAATCCAACACAGTCCAGAAGTCCACAATAGTAGTGGGTTATCCACAGTAGTTGTTGACTTGAGCCTTTCATGGCTCAGCATATTAATATGGCTTTACTTTATATACCTCGTTTTTATAATTTTCTGCTGGATGCTTAAGAGCAAGATAAAGCAAGACCTATATAACAAGAAATGTAACTTTTGTATTTGACAAAGTCAGTCAAGTACCCTCAGGATTTATCCTGCAACCCTGCAGTGCAGTTCACAGATCCTTAGTCACTGTCAGCCATGTGGATGAGACACAACCATTGCTTGAGCACTTTTCTCTCTGTGAAAGCCTGAGAGAATGTTTTCTCTCCAAGTGACTCTTCTTATGCACACTGTATGTCACCAATCATGTTTCTCTGTGTCTCCGTAATCTCCTTGATTAGAAAATTTGGGACACAACTGAATTATGTGATGTTACAGTACAGGTTCTCCTGTGTCCTGAGTCTTCACTGACCTTGAAAGGCTAGGGACA
>NDGM011154929.1:0-12092 GCA_002564305.1 Octomys mimax | reverse complement strand
GGGGAGATGGCTCAGTGGAATAAGTGCTTCCCTAGCAAGCGCAAGGGTCTGAGTTCAATCCCTAGTTCTGCAAAAAAAAAAATAAATAAATAAAAAAATAAAAGGGGCAACTAGAAATTAAAACAACAGCCAAAATAAATTTATTAAACATTATCATGCCTAAAGGTCTGGATTTTCTGACTATGAGTTTAATAAGACAAATCTCCATATCATGTTGATAACAACCAATAAATCCATTGTCACGTACCTAAGGAACTGACATATAAATAGAAAAGGAAAATAATACAGTAACCCAAAGGGCATCCTAGTGAATTATTCTCATATTGTTATTATTGTTTAATGGGCACACATAAAGTAATATCATGTTAATCATTTTGTCTTCTCTTGGCCCCAAAAAAATGGCTAAAAGTTTATTTGACTTTATGTTGCATTTTTAGTCGTTCTCAAACTTGGTTACTCTTAATTGTCTTTACTTTTATGACACTGACCCTAACCTCAAGAAGACCAAAATTCACTGAAACAGTAGAGAAACAATTAGAAATATCTGAAAATACTTTGTCAGTGAAATATTTTTCATTTTTCATAAATGAAAAATCTATGGGGTTTGCTATTCCAGTCTAAAACAATAGCAAGTCTGTTTATAGAACAACTCTCCTATGAATCAATTATTTTCCTGATTAGATTACACTCATAAAGAAATGAATACAGTGCCCTTTAGAAATGCAATATAGTTATAAAAGAAAAAAACCCACCCTCTCCTACTACATTTTAATGATTAGCAGAGCTATCTCATGGTTTGGATAGAGGCCCAGAAAATGATCCAAATGGGATTATATCTTCTTAATCTATTAGGATAATGCACAACTTGCTCCCCTATCCTACCCAACCCCACCTAACTTGGCAGGTATTGTTAGTAGACCCTTAAATGGTGATATTTCAGAGACAAACTTACATACAGTTGATCCTCTGCAGACACTGTCTATTATAGTTTGAAATCTTAAGAAGGTACTGCTGAGTAAAAGATAATTCATATGTCTTAGAATTTGTTTGGTTATGGGCACCCAGTTAATAAGCAGTGTGATCAGCACTATGCAAACGTATAAAAGTCATAGTCTGTTATGGCTTGTGTCTAGGTGTCCCCCCAAAGCCTCATGCAGTCATGGGGTCATTTCTAGAGTTTGTGATTAATTCTTGATCCAAAGTTGGGATTATGGGTGTGAGTACTACACTCACCCTGGGCTGGACAATCTTCATACAAATGTAAAGAGGGGAAAGGTGCTAACTCGCAGCCATAGCTGCTGCCCCTCCCCTTTGTTCTTTGCTGTTTTCTGCTGCCATGAACTGCTGCTCTCTGCCATGTGCCACTCTGCATTGGAGCTAGCTGAGTGTGGACTGATATCACCACTAATTATGAGCTAAATAAACATTTCCTTCCTTAATTTTGGGTGTTGGGTACTTTGTCTTAGCAATGAGAGAATAGTAACCAAGATATAGTCCTAGTTTAATAAAAGTGTTTGTCACACACCTATACCCACAAATCAAAACACTTGAAAGACCCCCAAAGCCAACATATAGGAAATAGTAAGTTTCAAATTCATAAGAAAACATGAAAAAACCAAAGGTGATTTGGAGGAGTCATTTGATTGAGCACTTGTTAATCTGCAGCTTGGCTCAATAATCACGAGCCCAGAGAGGAAAGGGAGGCTGTTTCACAGAGACTGAGAGGCCCATAGCAGGCAACTCTCTGAACCACTCCTAGGATTCAAGAGTCAGAACCAGAACCTGAGTCCTGCTCAGAGAGGACCTCATGAACTCTTTATCTGCTGAGGTGATTTTGTCCAGATATGGTGATGACAGTGAAGAAATCCAAGTGTAAGAGCAAATATCACCAGGCATTGCAGAGGAAGGGTACGGATCCGTTTGTCCTTCTCTTATTGCACTTAACAGATGTAGGAAGGCTGTGGGACACTGGAGAGGATGTCATGTTGTTGCCTTAGTTAGATATGGGTGCTGCAAAGGCTAGAATGGCCAAGCAGAGAAGGCGCTTCCCCCACAAGTATTCCACTCTTACAGGACTTGAAACACCATTGTGACTGGCAGAGATGGCAGAAATTTCAAGAGGAAGAGGTCTTGCTGCAAACCAAGGGACATTTTAGACCCTCATTGGTCCTTCCAGACCGTGGGACTTTGGATAATTAACATAGGCCATGGGGTTGTTGACTGTGCTGCATGTTATTTAAAATGCTTATCAACATTGACAGATATGAGCATGTGACTGTCCAACACAGTGTTTCTTGTTTTTCTTTTTGGCTAGGATTTTAAGAAATGAGAATATAATACCTCCCGGTTTCTTCTTTTCCTTAAAAAGTGGGTCTTTCATGATAGGCAATTTATCATTGAATTACACCTGAATAGAATTATATTCTGTGTTATACAGCTTTTCATCTCTGTAATAAAATACGTGAGAGAACCAACTTAAAAGAAGGACAGATTTATTTTGAATCATGGTTTCAGAGATTCCAGGATATTTAAGATCTATTCAAAACCATAATATTTTGTCTGTTCGCTTTTTGAATATAAAGATAGCTTCAAAGAATAAGTTGGGGTATGGATAAAGAAAGCACTTTCCCCTTTTATGTTAGAAATGGCTGTGTTATATGTCTTAAACAAGCAAGCATTATATTGAATTAAGATTCTTAAAATATAAATGGAGAAAAATTAGTCTCTCTGCAGAAATGAGAATTTTATGTGAAGTACTTATGGAGAGGGTCAGTGGAGACCGGCCTCATGGAAATATGTGAAATTTAGCAAGCCTACCAAATTTAGTTAACAGGAATTATTTGAATGGACTGAAGAAATGTGGCTTGGGTTCAATTAAGCTCATTAATTATTTAGCTCATATTTATGCTGCAACTTCCGCATGCCTCATACTGTATTGGGAATGGTTAGAAACATAGAGAAAAATACAGGTTAACAAATAGATATTGAGTACATCTCACGGGTTATAATTGTCATGTTTCTTTTTTGTATTTTAGGGAAGGGTCTAGAGGGTGTTCACGGTCTCACTACTAAATCAGACTCATAGTGATCTGCCTGTTTACAGCCTCCCAAGAGCTGGGATTACAGGCATGTGCCACCATGCCCAGTCTCAGTTGCCCTCTCAGCATGCTTCAGGGGTGAAGCTGGCACAACAGGCCTGGGGATAGAACCCCTGGAACTTTAATCTGCTATAATTGTTGTGTTTCTTGTCACCAATACAAAATATCTGATGCACTCCGTTTAATGGAAAAGAGGTTTATTTTGGTTTATGGCTTCAGAGGGTTCAGTCCCTGGTCACCTGGCTCTAAGAGAGAAATGATATGATGAGAGGATGTGGTGAAGGGAGGCTGCTCAATGCATGGCAACTAGGAGGCTGGGAGATATGCAGATGGAGACAGAGAGAGAGAAAGAGAAAGAGAGAGAGAGAGACAGAGACAGAGACACAGAGAGAGAGACAGAGAGAGAGACAGAGAGACAGCCAGAGACAGAGACAGAATGACAGAGACAGAGAGACAGAGACAGACAGAGACAGTGACAGAGACATAGAAAGCTACAGTGGCAGAGACTGAGACACAGAGAGAGACAGAGAGACAGAGAGATAGAGCAAGCCAGAGAGAAAGTGCCTTCCAGCAGAGACTGAACTCTTTAGCACTTTCAGCTATAAATGCATCAATGGATTAATCCATACTTGAGTATAGGCCTGCTAATATTCCATTAACTAGAGACCTCATCTCTGACACAGGAAACTTTGGATGACTTTTGACATATAAAGGATAACACATATGAAGCAATAGGAAGTTCTGGACATGGTACACAGATGAAGAGCCAGTGTCTTAGCTTCAGTGAGTTTACATTTTAATGAAAGTTGGACTAAACGTTACTTATCCTTTAGGTTGTGTGTGCTTAGATCTATCATAAAGTTATGGGGCAAAGATTGGAGTGGGTGAAGTTCTCCTTAACTATTCTTTGCACTAAACTTTTATTTTGTGGAGCTTTCCTTTGGGATATATGGGTTTTATGAATATTGATCCTGTCAAAAGAAGTATAGAATACAATGGAAAGAACACTTTGATTTTAGTTTTTGTCATTTTTGTTGTTGTACTTGGGATCAAATCCAAGGCCTTTGCACTACATGCACTGGGCTACATCCACGGCTCTTTTTAGTTTTTATAACATCACAAAATCTCTCTAAAGTTGTTAAATTGTGAGGCTGAGGTTGAACTTGTGATCTACCAGCCTCAGCCCCTTGGCCTCCTAGAGTTCTTGGATTGTAGTCATAGGCCACCATGCCTGATTAGCTTTTGTCTTTCTTAATCAAGGCAAAAACTCCACTGTGTTCATGTACTACCACCCTCTGACCAGAATTCGTGGGGTCATTTTTTGACTATGAACATTCAAATAGAGCTCATTTAATTGGCTATTCTGATGGCTGCCTATGGGCTAGTGACTATAGGCTGTTGTTGTCTAATAGATGCTGGAAGGACCTGGCACAGCCAGGTCGCAGCCCTGATCCTAGACTATATCCACTGCTTATGGGTTAATTCTTAGCCTAGTGCCAAGCACAAGATTATGAGTAAGTTATCTGCAAATTCCTGAAATGTCACTGGAAGGAAATTTCTAGAGTGGACTCATTTATTTATCGGACTTCTCTAGTGCCAAGAGCCAGGGTTATAGATGGTCTTGAGATGCCACGAAACATAATGAAAGCTCCTGAAGAGCTCAAGGTTGATAACATCCTTCCTGGTTATATATTCCATTGGCTGTTCCACTCAACATTGCAGTGTTTCAGGAAATACATGTAGCCATCTAAGCCAGCTCTTTTCTAACCCAGAAGTAGCACTGTTTAAAATATTACCCAATGAGGGGTGATTAGTGCTGACCAGTATGTGTTTGTGCTTTAGTTCCTTAACCTTTAGCGAATTCCATGTTTGTCACGATTTATTTTCTATATATCTTTTTGACCTTCTCTTGGCAGATGGATTCAATATTATCTTCTTTGGGAATGATCCTGACACTGGCTAGAGAGATACAGTTGTATTCTATTTATGTAATATAGAAAGCCAGAGCATATTTTTAAAAGCTGCCATCATCATACATCACTGTCAGTATTTTGCACCACTAAATTGTTATTAAAAATCCAGGGACAATAATCCATTTTGCGAATATCACCAGAGAAGCAAATAGTGTAATGACTGACTGACATTTAAGGAATAACATCCTTCAAGACATGCTAATTTCTTTGCAACCCATTTCCTTCACTAAGTGTCTATTGCACAAATAAGTTCAGTTTCCAAATCCTTCCTAGCATTTGCTTTTGATGAGAGGATGCTGGGTTTTAAAGAAGAAAATCAGCTGAAATGAGATCTACTCATAATCTGTATGGTTTTGTTGCCAATTTTTTTTTAAAAAGTAAAAATAACCCACTTCCTAGCTGTAATAGATGGCTTTCTTTGTCAGTAAAGAAATTTATATTTTGGTATCACGTAGCTTTCATTATTTTACAAGAAACATGTTGCCATTCTGCGCACTGAGCTGTCTTCTGAAATATTTCGGGAGTAGGCAGCTACAATGACAGAGCTGGGTAGGAAAGCTGGTTCTCACTCTGGTACAACAACTCTGTCTCCATGACCTTGAAAAGGGGATTTAGGTTCTCATAGCTGAAGTGGGCCTGAAGAATTTGTTTCTTCATTGTTTTTGACTTTTAATCAAGCATGTTTGGATATGTCCTGCCTCTGGCAGGCTACGCTGCAAGAACTAAGTGAAAATGTAAATGAATTCCTCATGGACACTATGGGTATTTTTATGAATAATAACTCATTTTTTTAGCCAAGAAAGGGAAGTTGACCTTCCCATCTGTGGTTTTCAGCTTATGGATATTTCATTCAAAACAAAAGGCTCAGCCAGGGATAGTGGTACACTCTGTAATCCCAATTCTCAGGAGGCTGAGGCAGGAGAATTGCTGTGAGTTCGAGGCCAGCAGGAGTTACATAGAGAGACCCTGACTCAAAAATAAACCCAAACACCAAAACAAAACAAGACAAAAGTTTTACAGATCATTTATCTCATGTGCACTTCTTTACTAAAAAGTAAAGAAAAATAAAATGAGTTTATTAATGGAATATATGTTGTTTTATTCAATCAGCTATTAATGAGAAAGATCATTAACATATTAATATATTTTGTACAAGACAACATAGCTTTTAGAACCATAATAGAATTGATAGCAATAATTTGCATTTAATGTAATATGCCAAGTTTAAAAATCATTTACATGTCAAAGAATCTTATTTGACCCTCAAAAAATAGAGTGCTGTATTTTGCATAGGATGAGAAAATTTAAGTGGAGTAAGAAAGATAAAGTCAGATTAAGAATTTCTGCCTCAAAACTGGCCAGTTAACTCAGCAGACTAAAGCGCCTGCTTAGGCAGGTGCAGGGACCAGGGTTCGACTCCTTGCGTGCCATGTCGGCCCTGCCCCAGGGGCACACTGAGAGGGTGATTAAGACTGGGAGTAGTGGCATACGCCTGTAACCCTAGTGCTTTGGAGGCTGAAAAGTAGAGGATTACTACAAGTCTGATCTGTGTAGTGAGACCCTATAGACCCTGTATTAAATATATTAAAAAAGAATTTCTGCTCTTTCTTTCTTTCTTTCGTTCTTTCTTTCTTTCTTTCTTTTTTGTATTTTAGGGAAAAGTCTACAGGGTGCTCAGGGTCTCACTACTAGATCAGACTCACAGTGATCTGCCTGTTTACAGCCTCCCAAGAACTGGGATTATAGGCGCGTGCCACCACACCCAGTCTCAATTGCCATCTGAGCTTGCCCTGGGGAGTGAGGGCAGGCACAACAGGCCCAGAGATCAAGCCCCTCCCCCGGCCCCTGAGCCTGCTTACAGGTGTTTTAATCTGCTGAGCTATTTGGCTGGCCCTGAAATGTCTAATTTGACCTAGAGTTCCTCACCTTTGGCCACTGGGTAGCACACTGTGCTAAGGGGCTGAAAATTTGCCTTACACAATCAATCACTATATGGCAACAAGTGAGCTCAACCCAGACCATCTGGCTCTAATCATGGTGCTATTTGCACAATATCACAGTATATAGTCTTGAGCACCCTCAGAAACCCATTTCCCCTTCCTTAGTTCCTGGCACTTCTGAAAGCACAATTAATTCTTTTTCCCAGTAATCATTCCTTGATAGAGAGAAGAGAGTACATAAGGACCAGGTAATGAAATACTAGTTAAACAAGTGGGTTCTGGAGTGAGAGAGCATGCTACTTCTTGCTAACCTATGAGACATTAGCGAGGTAATGGGTGATAGTGCCTCTAAGACAGCTCTCTTTTTATAGTCAGCAACATTTCTGGTCTTCCACCTAACTTCAGTGAAATTAAATTGATCTGTTCTCTGTTTCCAGTGACACTGATTTTTCATTTGGTCACCAAAAGAACGGTCATAGACAATTGTCAAAAAAGCAAAAATTTTAAAACATTTGGGCTATATTAATATCAGAAAAGATAAGGTTTCATTTTGGGGGTTTGCACCCACTCTGGTCACATGATGTTCAGTAAGAATTAGTGAAGAACATTAGACTGCATCAATAAGGGGACTTGGGACTGAATTAGTATTGGTTACATATTCTTCCTGATAAAGATATATCCTAATGGCTCTTCCCAACTTTCTATGTTTTGAGTCATTCTTACTTGTCATTTTTTTCATATAGCTAAAAAGTTCTCATTAAGCTGAAGCAGGAATTACTCACTGGTAGTAAAAAAGAAAGCGCTGTGTTGAGCCCATTGTGTGGACAGAGGAGAAGGCCTGGGGTTGGCCTTTGACATAGCCAGGATGGGAGCCAAGATGCATCCGAAGAACACAGTGGGCTTAGAAGACTGATGTCTGCCTCTGTTTGTCATTTTCTAGACCATGAGTCATATCTCGTGGCCAACAGCCAAAAGCATCTTCTTATGCAAAGCACACTAGGGTGAAGGGCAGCAAGTTAATGATGACCCAACCCCAGCTTTTGTCTGGACATGTGCATATGCATGTGCAATACATTTGAAACCTACCAGAATGCCACTTACATTCCCATGTTCACACAGTGTTTGAAAACTAAATGAGTCATCACCTCTGATATTGAATATTGCATGCCGTGGGAGCATCTTCTTGTAGCCTAATGATGGTAGCAACAATAAGCAGATGAGTAATAACTATTGTTTAGAAAGCGGGCCCCTTAGGACTGAGATTGGAAAACATAATGCCTGGAAATGCAATAAAGAAAAGAGAGAAGAAGCGTTGCTGTCTGCTTGGAGTTCTGGCCCCAATTTGGTGGGATGTCTGGGTCCTCTCCCTGATTGCCGCTGTTGTGCTTTACAATTTAATACTTGTGTGGTTTCAGGGCCTCTTGTGAAAGCCAGAATAATATCTCCCCCCATGCAATGCCAGGAAGATCTGTTGAATGAGCAGAGGGCAATGGGGTCAGTGCTGGAGCCCAGTAATACAAGTCGTGGCTGCTGGCGTTATGAAGACTAAAAGAGCAGGATTTAAAATCAGATGCTTTCTTGGGACTGGAATCAAAGGCATTAGCCTTACTACTGACTTCCGGGACCTCTTCGGCTGGAGACTCAGGGTTTAATATCAGTGGTCTGGAGACAAATATCTTGGTCCTGGGAACCAATGGTCCTTCCCTAATGGGCCATCAAAACAAAAGAATGCTTGTCACTTGAGGTCTGCCGTGAAGGTTCACTGTAAATGCTTGTTAAGCACTCTATAAGGAGAGACGTGGAAATGGAAAGCATTCTCCCAAATAAAACCATTCATATGTCTTAGGTACCATAGGTCATGAATTTCTAGTTCATTAATTTAGGTGAGAACAGAATCTATTTTTTGTAACTTTTCCCCCCCAGGACAAATGGCTTTTCAAATCACCATCTGCTTGTCTGCTTCTTTGTTCCAGCTATTCTCCAACATGATGCCAGCCAAATCCAACAGGAGGGCCGAGGCTCAGAGGCAGGTAGGTGTTTGACAGCTGTCACAGAACCAGGACAAATGAAGGTGCCTTCCAGGGCCTCCGGCCAAAGCATCCCCATTGGTTCAAAGTGGACAGCTCCTAAAGCCAGTATCCATCACCTTCCACTCAAAGTGTCCAAAAATGTATCTCTAAAAGTTTATTTGTCTTGCCAAAGATAGAAGCATGTCCAAGATGAAAACTCTTCTTTTTCCTTCTTTTTCTCCCAAATACAATTCATGAATGGGGTGATTTCAGAGTTGCTGGGGAAAAACAAATCAATTCTTTTTGGTTTTTAAAAACTAACAAGAAGTGCTGAGTGTGTAAAAAGCAGCAAGGCTGCATCTACTAAATGTACCAGCATCGGGAAAGAGGTCAATTTAAAATTGCATCTGACTGTTGGAATTTACTAAAAAATTTTAAGTTCCATTACTGGAGACAAAATATTGCATATGTGCATTAGCTCTTGGCTACAAAGCCAGTACTCATGTACGTGGTGTAATTTTTATATATAAATGGATGCACTACAAGGCAGTGCTCTCTAATCTCAGCTGGGCCTCAGCACTGAGCAGAAACCTGCTTTTCATCTATTTCCTCTCCCCCTCAGGGCTACTGTGAGCCTCGCAGCTCAGACTATTTCTCCTCAACACACTGGAGTGATAAACTCTTCCCGGTGGCTTTCTTCTAAGCAAGACTCTTCATGTGTGGTGGTGCTTTTTCTCCTCCCCATCCTGGTGGTGGCTTAGGACCTAACATCTCCTTGTTCAGGTGGCCGCCATCGTGTTTTCAGCTTTACAGGGTGCCGGCTCTCCTTGATTTCTTTATGGCAGAGATCAGGTCCGGCTGAAGTGCTTTGTTTTCTGGGTTCCACAGGCTTCCTTGTAAAAGCCTGAGATGAGTGCAGACCCTTCCTCTGAATCGCAAAACCACCGGCATTGATAGGCACATTCCAGAGTCCTGAGTGGCTGCTTGCTGCAGTCTGAAATCCTCTCTCTTCCCCCTTCACTGATGTCATATCTATGGCATTCTCCTTGGCCACGATGCCTTCTCCAAAAATGTTTCCCCTCAAACTTTCTACACCTTTCATCTGCTGACTACCTCACTCATGTACACTACTGAGTTCCTGAAGCGTGAATTTTTATGCATATTAATTCAGTTTTTCAACCTTCTATTTATACCGCAAGGCCTTCTATACAACCTCACCCCCACAATATCCCTTAGATTCTGGAACAATGTATTCTCTTGGTTTTCTTTTTACTGGGGTGTGGAGATCAATACCTACACTCTTTATGTTTCTTCCAGTCTCTAAATGTATGAAGTAGGGTATCTCAGAGATTTCTTTCCCTTCTACATTTAAACTAACATCTTCATTTCAGTAATTCCACATTTCACACCCTGATTCCAGCCCCTTCCCAGAGTGCCATTGCTTATACATTGTTCTGTCCACACTTTCCACTTATCTGTCCATTAATATTCCAATTTCATTTTTCAAACTTCATGTATTAACTCCTATTTGAAATCCTTCCTCTTTGTGCGGTCCTTGAATTTGTTAACGCCTTCACGGCAAAACCATCTTTTAAATTCTTTTGTTACCTTCCTTCTTCCTTTCCTGTTGCCGTATGTGTAACTGATCACCATTCTCTGCAAAATCCCCTGTCTTCTCTTCTCTTGCCTCTTCCTGCCTTCTCGGCCTAGTACTCGGCTGTAGCCCGGGCTTTTCCCCTCTTCATTGTACCTCTGGAGTTCTTCTCACAGGCTCTCCTCCTTCTCACCTGTCCACCACAGCACTCTTGGGATTTTGGCTTCAATCTCAGCCATCTACTATGAGTGTTCTCGCCCCCTGCTACGTCTATCTGTTAACTTCCAACTCGTATTTCAGGGAGCAGCTTAAGACTCAGAAGCTGTTGCCTGAGAGAGGCCTTCTCTACTACCAAGGGCCTCTCCTCCTTTTGCAAGTCTCCTCCCCACCCATTTCTCTACCTTACACACCATCTGCAGCCAAATGCTCTACCCCTGAGTTATACCCCCTTACACACCATCTGTGTATGATGCACGCTTGAGCCTTTTTTCAGCAATTACCTTGGGGGAAACAACCAGGCCTTCATGGATGCCAATAAGATGCAAACGAAGACCTGATGTTTATTATTTTGAAATACTTTGAAAAGGAAGACATTTTCAATGATTTTATTCAACAAAATCCAAATAAGAAAACTGATAGGTTTTTTAATGGTTTCTAATTTATTCCATCAGACAGGTGTAAGATGGCTGTAGAAAAGCAAAGATGCAAATTAATTATCCATTTAACCCCTGACAAAAGAAGATAATCTGACACCTTTCCAGGAATCTTCCTTTTCTCCTCTCAATCAAGGTAATAATATAAAATTTTACTGATATCTTTCAAGGAAAGTGTCACATTTAGGGCTCTTTGTCTCGCAGTCTCCTGCCTCTGGCAGCTGAGCAGACTGTGGGTAGGTGATAAGGGTAGAGAAATGGAGCTCTTCTCAGAGAAAGGCAGGCCTGTGTGAGACGCATCGTGATTAAAAAGAAAAAGCTGGCCAATACCCAGGGGGAATTACATGTGCATTAACAAAAAGAAGGAGCGCAGGGTTAATGACGCTCTATGAGAAATATGAGTAAACACAGATTAGGATTGTATTTCAGGAGTCACGTGTAAAATTAAGCAAGGTGGCTTTACGGCGTCCGATCCGCGTTCCACAGGATTTCCTTGCCAAATTGCAGAAGTTTCCATTTGCCAGATTAATACATAGGGAACTATGGGGAGTTTTCCTTCCTGGGTTTTCAGTTTCTTTGTAAAAAGAAAAAAAAAATTCAACATAAAGTGCTCATTTTAAAATTACTTTAACAATACTTACCATCGAGCATGATTTTTTTTTTTTTTTTTCATCATGGCAACATTTCTCTGGGCATTTATGTAAAGAAATGACAGAAAGTAGAAACGTGTGATTGTCTCCTAGATGGGTTTTTCAGAGCATTATAAAAAATGACACATTCATCTATCTATACAAAAATGCCAGCACTTCAAAGAACTGAATGTTT
>NDGM011154923.1:0-19042 GCA_002564305.1 Octomys mimax | reverse complement strand
CCATAATCTCCTGGATTAGAAAATTTGTGACACCATTGAGTTATAGGATGTTATAGTATAGGTTCTCTTATGTCCTGAGTCCTCACTGACCTTGAATGGCTAGGGTCAAAATGTTGGCTGTCCTTGCAGCCACTTCTTTTTTTAAACTAAATTTTGGCCTGCCAACTTACTGTCCCTATTCTGCTGAATCTCTCTCATTTTTGAAACTGGCATTTATCTTCAAATCATATTATGTGTATTTTATCACTATTTTGTTATCTTGTTTTCTGTACTAGAGTAAAAGTAGTTTGAGGACAAGGACTTTGCTCTGCTCATGATGTATCTTTGAAGCTAGAATGGAGTGCACAGCACATAGTCGATGCTCAGTAGATATGTGTGAGATGATTTAGACAACGATCTCTAAAAATGGAACTCAGGAGAGACTCTAAGTTAGAATCTGACCCAGGATGAACTTTGTTAAAGGTCACAGCAAAGGAGCATCCTTAAAGTATTAAACATTGAATTAAGCCACACTTGTCTCAAATGCAGTTTATAGGAATCTCACAGACCACTGCTTCTTTAAGTGCTAAATGGATGCCAATACCTTACCTACAAGATAGAAGTAAAATCACTTGGGGAGGTAGCTACATTTTTCCCTTTCTGGAAAGAAAGTAGCCTTGGCTCTTCTTCCTTTCTTGTAGAAGGTTGTATGCTCAGTCAATTTCTTTCTTTCTTCGTTTAGGAAAAGATAAAAACATAGAGGCTGTTGTTTGCATTTCTACAATTACTCATGCATTTTGTAGGTGCATGTGAAAGCATTTGTTTTATTTTGGTGATAGTTTCTTATTTTATTACCTCTTGTTTATGTAGTTCTTTTTGTTTTGTTTTAAAATGATAAATGGCCAGCAACTTCTCTGAACCCCATGAAACTAGGATCCAAGCTACAGAATAATTATTTAGTGAATGGCCGGTCTGGTTAATGCTGGTGCAGATCAAATTAATCATTATTAATCATGCCCACTCTGATGGTAACTTCATCTACTGCAGCAGTGCTGCTCTTTATTAAGCAGTAATAGCTGTGAGGAATAAATGAGACCTGGGCTGGTTACACATGCTAGGGGTTTGCCCAGACCTCAGCAGGAGAGATAGTGCCACATATCCAGATTTTAAAAAGAAACAAAAACAAACAGGCACCCATGAGGCATCTCACTACTGTAGTCTACCATTCAAACTCTACTATTGCGAAGAGAAGGAAAATGAAGGGGAAGGCAAAAGAATAAAGTATATTTCCTGCTTACTGGGAACAAAGCAAACAATTAGAATAATATCCAGAGAAGTGGGGGTTTTTAAACCAGCACATAGTAGGACCAAACCACAAACTTCCTATCTGAATTTCTCTTCTAATATTCAGCTCTTAGAATGGCAGCCTCAAAAATTCTAGAGTTCTCTCTGTTTTAAGGTCCTGTCTATGTTGGTGTGTGTGGAACAACTTTTAAGAACAAGACCCGTGCTTTGCCTGGGGAAAGTTGACCAGGGAGCCTACTGCTGAATGTCAGTCCAAATGGAAGTATGTGACATTTGGAAAGTACAGCCAAAGGAAATGGCCAAAAACTGAACAGTCAGGGCCCCTGGCTTCAGTTCTCACTGTGGGTCTTGAGGAAACTTCCTAATTTCTTGGAGATTTGATGTGAACATTTATAAAATGAGACGGTAATAGTGAAAACTATACTTATACAGAAAGAATGTTTTGATGCAAGTTACAGCATGGGTGAACCTTGAGGACTTTACCCTAAGTGAAATAAAGCAGTCTCAAAGAGACATATACTGTACAATTAAAGTCACACAATGAACCAGAGGAAAAGTCAAATGGTGGTTGCCAGGGGCTACAAGGAAGAGGGGATGGGATATAATCCTTTAATGCACGTACATTGAAGGTTTTGTAATGGGGGGGCATGGTCCTGTGAATGGCTGACAGGGCACAACAATATGATTGTACTTAATGCTGCAGAGCTTACACTTAAAATGGCTAAAATGGTCAATTTTATGCTATAAGGATTTCAACACAATTTAGAAAATTAGAAAAAAGTTCAAGTGGAAAGATAATAACTTCTGAACAACTTACCTTTTAGTATTGATGTCATGCTAACTCAAGCAGTGAGGAAGCCTTAAGAGAAAGCTTTGGAAGCCTTAAGAGTTACCAAGGAATCTGCAGGTGAGATGAGAATGAGACAGACAGAGGAACGATGACTGTTCAAACCTAAAGTGTGCTCAGAGGAGCCACCTACTATGATGACTTGGGACTCCAAAAGGATGTTCTAGTTCATTCAGCAACAGACAGGAAATAAGCAAACTCAACTAAACAATTTGCATTCACCTTCGGAACTCCATATCTGCTTGAAATGGTGAGAATACTAAAGGGACTTACACCAGGAGATGTGGTGTGTACCTGTATTCGTCACACTGGGGGCCACGAGGTGGAAGGATCGGAATTTTGAGGCTTGTCTGGGCTACATAGTGAGTTCAAGGCCAGCTGGAACTACATAGTGATACTCTGTTAAAAATAAAAAAAAAACATAAAAGAACAAGAGATTTAGTGGGTTATGGACTTGCACTAATATTATACACACTGATTAGTGTCAAAGGAAATTACAATTCCAGCATCCTAATTCGGGGCTGAGTGTTCTGCTCTGATACAGTATTTAAAAGAAAAAAAAACCTGTCACTATTGTGTTTTAAACCTTGATGTTGTCACTTAAAGAGTGTACAGAATGTGGGAATAAAATGCACTAATAGGAAATTATAATCTGTCTTAAATAAGAGTTTAATATACTCATTTTTTCATCTGGCCAGTCTTCTGTTCCAAAGTTCAAAAGCTGAAGACTTCTAAAATAGTCTGTCTTCTTTTAAAGTGGTTTAGTGGCCTAAAAGCCTTCAGAGATGAAAATTTGGAACCCTATTGCATCATGCTTATCACAGTCCTTAAACTAACGCTTTGGAATGTTCTCATGACTTGTGTTTCCCGTAATAGACTGTGAGCTCCTTGGGACCCAGATTCCTGTCTCTTGCCTTAGTGTCTCTGTATACAAATCCAGTAGGTGCTCAGTAAGTGAACCTTAAAAAGCATGGTGAGGATCTCTTGATTACTCCCTAAGAGATGAACCTGCATTCCTCGTCAGCAATGTACATCCTTCAAGAGTCTGAACAGGGCTGGCATTTCTGGTGTGTGATTTGGGGCACACTTGATATCTCAGGAGCCAATGTTGATTGCCAAAAGATTATAAAATAGTCAGTGTCTGTTGTTCTGATCCTACTGTAATCATAGGAGCTTGACATTTTGGTGTTTCATCTATTTTACCTATTAGGGTCTCTAAATCTTACCTAAATATATCTTGAAAGACACACATGAACTGAAAGCATTCTCTAACATTTTAAGTGTGTGTGAGTGTGTGAGTGTGTGTGTGTGTGTGTGTGTGTGTGTGTGCTTCATGTGAGTTATGTGCTATAGACATTAATTTATGGCATAATTTTTTCAGATTTTTGGCATTTCCTATAGATCTCTGTTAAATCCTTTTCTACTTTGAAGAAATTGAACTACTTACAATATAGCTTACTTCATTAATAACTTCAGTGTGTAGCATCATAATGAGAGTGACCATAGCAGTGACCAGTATCTGCGCCAAAGTAGATCACATCGACCCAATCTTTTACAAAACACCTGAAATAGATCCCATGAAAACCACCTCCCACTAAGCCATCTCCCGGCACATGAGCATTTAGCGGACACACGCAGGACATATGTAGGTAACCAATTTGCGAGGCATGGGCAGCAGGCCAAGTCTATTCAAGAAGCCTTAAGGCTGGCCAGATCACTCAGCGGATTAAAGCGCCTGCTTAGCAGACACAGTGACCAGGGTTCGATCCCCTGCGTGCCGTGCCGGCCCCTCCCCCGGGGCATACTGAGACGCTGACTGACACTGATGTGGTGATGAGCACCTATAATCCCAGGACTTGGGAGGCTGAAAACAGGAGCATCACTATGAGTCAGATATATGTACTGCATCCTATAGACCCTGAAGCCTTGCAAAAGAAGGCTGGCAATCAACCAAGCCTGGAGAAGCCACCTGATGAATTCTAACTGCCTTGGATCTTGGATTAGCAAAGGAGTTGTTTTGTTTTTTCACATACCCTGACCCCTCGTGCAGTCCTCATAGATCTGGGTACAGAGATGGAGACATACACCATAAGGAAGACACAGGGATGCCATTCACTCTAGGCCTGCCCCTGGCCCTGTGAGACCATGGAAGGCTGGGAAAGAGCAAGCAGAAGGTGGAGGCAGGGCTGTGCTCTGTGTCCTCACCAGCATGTGGCCCTTTCCACTCTTATCAAAATCTGCTTGGGTATTTCCTGCTGACAAGGCCCTGGAGGCACAGCAAGAGCAGAGTCGGCCAGAACAGGGAATGAGGAGGAGCTCCGTGTTGCAGATTCAATATCGGCTCCATGATTCCCCTCCCTGACCCATGGGATAAATATTGCGTTTTACAGCTTCTATGATGGAGCAGACTTCCTATGTGTACGATTCCAGGAAGAGAGTTAATAAAACCTCTTGGTACCTTGCCTCCCTGACAGCATTTATTTGTCTAACAGTAAGGCTAGGTCCTGTTCCTACAGTACTGGCGTTCCATTGACATTTGTTTTGACCTTTAAACTTTATGCTTCTCCTTTCCTCCTCCTCTCCTCTCCGCTGGCCTCCACACCTCCTGTTGTTCCTCAGCATGTGAGTTTGATCTTGCACGACCTGGGCTTTTCCAAAGGTTGACTCTGTGGGGCTGGGATTGGGTGGAGTGCTGGCTTTTCCTCTTTTCTTTGCGCAAGGGTCATCGTGTGACTGTAAAATTATTGTCAGGCAGCAGCGAGAGCTGCATTTCACATGTGGAGAGTGCTGAGAGTTTTGTTTTTTCTTTAAATAAGAAAAGGAAAAGAAAACACCTCCAGGACCCACATCTGCGTGAGGAGCGCAGGGCTGGGCCTCTTGTATGGGTTGGAGGTCCCGTGCTCCTCCTTTGGAGCCCTGCCTGCCCAGCGGGGACTGGGAACCACATCCTTGGGATTGCTGGTGCTTGTCAGGGAGAGGACATTCTTGGCTCTGAGCTTCTGCAGGTTATGGGCTTATTTACATGAGCATATAACCCCAGGGCTAAAGGAAAATTCCACTCTGGTGAAATACAGTGTCTCTGTTCCTGGTCACCCTCCCAAGATACAATCTGTTGTGCTCATGCTGTGGGCTTTGGACTTGGACTGGCTGGATTGGAATCCAGCTGCACTAAACAACCTTAGGCTAGTTGCCAGATGTTTCTCTGCCTCAGTTTTCTCATCTATTTGATGGGATTCTTGCAGATATGTAGAGAGTTAAATATGTAGGTACTTACAGAAATATTTGGGAAAGTGTGCCACATCTTCAAAACATAATATGAAGATTTCTCCTTAACAATCACTTACATGAAAGAAGCTGTAATTCTGTTGGTATTTCCAGAGCTCATTTGAGCTCCTGAAATTACAAGCAGGCCCTTTTGTGCAGCAATATGTAGGGGAAGTTAATTTGTTTTTTAAATTCCTTTTACTTGTTTATTTGTTCCTAGGAATATAACTCAGGGCCTTCTCACTCAGCTACCTTCCTAACACCTTTTTATTTTGAGAGAGGCTGTCTGAAGTCACTCAAGTATCCAGGCTGGCTTTGAATTTACATCTTCCTCAGACTCCCAGAGTGCTGGATTGTTGGTATGCACCACCCTATGCAGCTTACTGTCATTCTCCTGGTATCTGTAGGGAGCCATATATATTTCCTATTGATCTGTAGAATAGATGGCTTTTTTCATTCATCTTCTCCACCTTCTCCTATTAAATCAGGTTTCATAAGTATCTATTTACAGCATATAGTGATTTAAAAACCAATGGAACCAACTGTCTAGAGGAAGCATGCTTGCTCAGGACCCTAGGTCTCTCCACTGCCTATGGAGTGGACTGGCATCCTTTGCTCTGTCTATGGCAATCCTGCTATGTGTGATCTTTCCTTTTACATGGGCATTCATAGAAGGGGCCTCTTGTCTTTGAACCATACCAGGAAGTCTTCCCTGTAAATACATCCCTCAAGGGCTCATGACAAGGTTAGTTCATAGACGGGAATAAGGAAAAGGGATTTGGGGGTGGGGACACTGCTCTGCTGAGTGGAGAGCTGTGGAGTCTGCTGGGCACTGACCTTATCCTTCATGACAGATAGCACACTGGGGCTTTGTTCCAGTATACTTTTGTGACATCAAGAGAAATAAGTTTACTCTTGTTCTCAGAATGTAGAAAAATGGTGGATGAGATGTTTGAAGTCTCAGCCTTTAAATGCTTATTCTCAAGTGATGAAAAGCCGAACTCAAATATAGACAAGTAAACAATAACCCATCTCGGCCCTGCAGAATCTCTTGGGCAAGCTAAAGAGAATGTGGACTTCAACTGGGTCCATGTATTAGAATCAAAGTAAATTAGTGACTTTCTGTCTGTCTGTCTCTCTGCTTCTTGGGTTCTTTTTTCTGATGCTCTTTTTGTGTCTCTGTCTCTCCATCTCTATCTCTGTCTATTTCTGTCTCTCCTTCTGTCTCGATGTGTCTCTGTATTTGTCTGTCTCTGTCCTCTGTCTCTTTCTGTCTGTCTTCCTATGTCTCTCTCTCTGCCCCCTCCCAATGTGTGTATTCATTTATTTTTTTAGCATGATCTGAGAGGTAAAAGGCATAGTTCCTAGGCGACACAATGACATTCTCCTCTTCTCTTGCTATGGCCACTTGTAGGTGTCTGAGGATAATATGATCATTGAGCCAGATTGAAAACACAAGTGGGATCTAGTGGTAGATCATAGCTATAGAAAGCTGATATGAGGAGGAAGGGAGATCCAAACTTATGTGTCTGTTCCTGTTAGAATTATGCTTGATTCGATCTAGCCTGAAGCTATAATTTTTTAAATGTATTTAGTACAGGTTCTACAAGGTCTCACTACATAGCCTCATAGTGATCCTCCTTTATTCAGCCTCCCAAGCACTGGGGTTACAGGCATGCACCACCATGCCAGTCTCAGTTACTATCTCAGTGCACCCTTGGGGTGGGGCTGGCACAACATGCCAGGTATCAAACTCCGGCCTCTATGCTCTGCCTAAGCAGGCACGTTAGTCCCCTGAGCTATCTGGCTGGCCTTCTGAAGCTGCGATTTTGAAGTCTACTGTTAGAAGGATGATAATATTTGTCATTTCTTACCTAAATGTAAGAGTGAATGGTCACATAGTAAGAGGAATCCTCATAAGAGTGAAAAACAGAGTCATGGAAAAGATTCTACCTAGAGAAGTTTAAGACATAGTCTCCTGATCTTAATCTTTGACCATGCCCTTCAGAAGAAAGCAAGAATGCGTGTGTCATCCTTAATGTTGTAAGGGCCCTCGATTTATGCATCTTGTCAAAGATGTGCAAAAAATTTTAATGCATAATTCCTTGGTGACTGATCCTTTTTAACCTATTGAGAATAAGTGTTATATATGGTGGCCACTGACTAAGGCAGGGAAGAATTTGTCGAGTGGTGTTGGTGCAAAATGTGACTCCATAGTAGATAATTTGTGGCTAGGATGGGAACATATGGGATTATAAAAACTTGGAATTGGAGATAATTTGGGGGTCATCTAATCTAACCGTTCCATGGACACCCAAAAAGATATAATTTAACCTTAGTATGGAATTAGCTAAACTATCTGGAAGGATCCATGCTAGGATTTAACTCTGGTCCTCTGTTTCTAGGTGACACACACTTCACATTAGACAAATGATCATAACCGCTCGATTTGAGTAAGTTGCTGTCTCTAGGTATTTAACCATGTTTTCATACAATTCTCTGCTTCTGCTTCTGCTTCCCTGTGAGGCAAGTCACTTCAAGACTGGTATAATGGTTTGCAGAGAGGATGATGGAGCGCTTTCTGGAGATAAATACAGGGTTGTTGTTTTTTTTTAATTTTCCTGGAAATGCTAATGAAATCTCTGAGAACCATGATATTTTCAAGTCAGGGTACCTTGCCTTATTAATAAAGGTCCTGTCAGAAATTCAAACATGTAGCCTCTGGCCTATATCTCTTTTTCCTTCAAACTGCTATTGGACAAGTCATTTTAGTGCTTACTGATTTCAATTCTTTTTGACCAATTACTTCATAATTGTGTGCAAGGCTTTGTGCAAGTTTCAACCCTACAAGTTGGACAAGATGCTGTCCCTGTCCTCAAATAGCTCAGTGTCCTCTGGGAGAAATAGCTCAAAGGATGTGGATATTTCTATGTAACCCATATAGTCTGCATGGTATGGAAGGTACTGTGATTATGCAACCTGGGAAATCAGAAAGGTTTCAGGGGTGGTGCATCAGTCTGTGACCTTTACACACCTTAGTTTTCTCACTGCATGCTAGCAAGAATTTAGGACTTAAGTTATAGCTACATGTTTTTCTGTCATCATTTCTCTCTTGTCTTGTTTCCAACAAGTAGCACTTTCGCTCATTATATTTTCTGATTCCTAGAACATTTTATTTTACTTCTGAATTCCTTCATTCAATCCAAATAAGAAAGATAGAGTATAATTTTTAATTGAGGGATTGCCAAGATTAAAAAACACCATTTTTGATCATTTTTTTCCTTTATCTTAATCTGAAAAGTGGTGAGTCAGAATTGGATTGGATTTAATTAATGGAATGAAAGACTACAGGAGTTGTAAGGGACATTCAGGGGCATCTCACCCATTCCTGCATGTGGTACAGGAAGAATATGTGACTCAAAGACACGCCTGTCCTCTCTGTCACCCAGTCAACTGGGCTTCAGTGCATTTTTGCCAGGTTTCTGCTTTTGCCCTTTGACCTCTCCCTAAAGTGTTCAAATCATGATCACTTTGTCTTTCCTGCTTTCCATCTACCCCTGAGCAGTCCTCAACATTCAGTGAACCAGGCCATTTTAACTTAAGCGTTACTCATGTAGATCTCTGTTTTATCCCATATACAGTTACAAGATATGGCCAGCCACGAGAAGCTGCCCTGGTAGGTAGGAAGGAAGGTGTTATACCTGTCCTGCAGTAGTGTGGACAGGCTGGAGCAGCAAACACTTTGGGACACTTTCCCTCTGGTATTTTCTTCCCTCTAGTTCCTTTCAGGACTGCATTGGGCTCTCATCCCTGGGGGTTCTTTCTATTTAACTGCCACTGGTTAACATCCGGGTTGTAACTGCCTGCCTCTCCTTGCTCTGTAGCACAGCCAGGGCTTTCCATATGGATGACCATTCAAACCCAGTCCGGAGTGATTTTCCCTTAAAGGCCAAAGAATATAATTTCAAAACCAGAGAGAATCTATTCTTGTTTCCTTTAGCGACACTGAGAGGTGGAACTGCCAGATGGATTCTATGTAGCAAGTTAGAAACTCCTCAAAGCCAGAGGGTCAGGAAATTTCATGGTAAATATTTATGCCCCTGGGCTCCAGGGCAATTGGAAAGTGAGCTAAGAAGCTTTCCTCTTCCCTCCAATTCCCCGTATTCATCACTTGAGCCCTGCCACTGGGGCTTATCCTTTATTTCTAAAGAAGTCCTGTCTTTTAATCTCTTAGCCAGGGGGAAAAAAGTAAGAGAAATATAAAACACCTTAAGTAATGCCCCAGGGAGATAACGCTCTGGAAATGCAGGGCTCACATTTTCTTACCCAGGATGCCACATCCACAGCTGCTCATCTCTGATACTGACCAGTTTAATAGAGGGGACTCCTCTACAGAGGACCAGGAGAAGTAGGAGCTATTTCTGGGAATGCTGTTTATACTGCTCTTTTTGTGCCTCGTTTCCTGCATCGATAAGATGGGGTGAAGACTTTATTTTAATTAAGCTGTTTCTCAAAAGAACAAGAGAATACTGTGAGACAAGGAAGACACAAGTGCTTCAGAGGTAAAGTGAGAACTGTGGTGTCCTCCGATTCAGCCTGGCCCAGATGTCTGATGCGTGTGCATCGCTGTCTTAACCTGGAGTCCTGCTTCTGCTCTCTGCCTTCCTTGATATGGGAGGAGAAACCACGTGTTGAAAGGTTATGTAACCTACAAACAGTTGCACCATGTAGAAGGGGCAGAAC
Organism: Octomys mimax; assembly: GCA_002564305.1. Taxonomy (NCBI): domain Eukaryota; kingdom Metazoa; phylum Chordata; class Mammalia; order Rodentia; family Octodontidae; genus Octomys; species Octomys mimax. The sequence continues at coordinate 8,904 of NDGM011154923.1, read as the reverse complement.
CATGTTACAGGCTCAGCTCAGTTTCTCACAGGACGTCTGACTCGGAGCCTGGAAGGGGATGATCCTTCCGTTGAGAGACCTGTGATGCTGTGGCTCTCAGAGGTGTGCAATGCTGCCTGCAGGCCTGATGCTGTTTCCTGGCCCGGTACCAGTAGAGTGCTCCAAGGTTGTATCCCCTCATCTGGCAGGGGAGCTGCACCCATTTCTTCCCTCTGCTCTCCTCATCTGTCCTCTGCTTTGGAGCTGGCACAACCACCCTTTCAGCAAAACATGCACACAGTTGACTCCTGGGCACTGATCAGGGAAGAAGGCAGGGCTGCACCTTAGACTAGGTCACATGGGCCAGTTAATATTGGCAAAAGAGAAAGCAAAATTCAGAGCTACACAACGTTTGCGAAGCTGAAATGTGCCCCTAGTATGGCCAGTGATGAAGTCCTGACTCCTCTGACTACTGAAGCACATTTGTCTGTTGGGTTAGGCTAATGCTGATTATACTTTCAGTGGAAAAGCAGGAACTGGAGGGCCGCCTTCCCGTTTCTGAACTTGACCGTTACATTTACAGTCTCTAAGCAAATTTCTGGAATTTCACTGACAAATTCCCTGGGGCATGGAAATCAAGCTCCTCATGTGTGGAGAGGCTGAGGGCTTAGCTGGCAGGCTCTTGGAAGCATCTGTGTCTACCAGGGTTCCCTCCTCTGTGTCTCCCTGGAAGCAAGGATGCCAAGACTAGAGTTGTTTAGTTTGGCCTAGTTTGGGGGCTTTGATTCTGAGCTGGCCTTGTCTGAGCCCCACTTTCTGATTTCCTTTGTTGGAGAGTCTAGAGGGCAGTCCCCTCCGGACAACAGAAAGCAGTCCCCCTGCTGTCTCCCTACTTCTCAGCCCGGTGTCAGCTGCAGCCCTGAAGATGCGGATACTGGCTGGATTGGAGCTGGGAGTGGCCAAGAGGAAGCTTTCCAATCTCTCACCAAGTTTCTTGCATTTTCTCCTTGGTAAAGTCAGCTTAGTGCTGAGAGGCTCATTAGAAGCTAATTCAGGGGCCCTTGATGACACTTGCTTGGCATAGTTACAAGGAACTTTTAGGCACTGATTCTAAGTATCATTTATTTTTATCATTTCAGTTTCATTATTTAATTCTGACTTTTAGTGAGAATATAAATAAGCAAACAGAAAGCCTGTTTGATTTCTCCTGGAATAAAAGCACAGTTTGAAGTTTATTAAGCCAGTGATAAGACACTGCGCAGTATTTTTCCAGCAAGTGACTCACTTTCCTGTACTCTCCAGAATCCCTGCTTTACCTTGGAGTTCTTTCTTCTTCACTCATGCACCCTGTGAGGCTAGCTCAGAGGGGGACTGGGAGGCTGGGAGAGCTTCCAGAGAGGGTGGGATGGAGGACTTCGATTCCAGCCTGATGCCTGGGGCAGCCCTGGGCCCTCTCCTCTGTAGCGCAGAGGAGCAGTCCTCTGAGGTCCTGTTACTGGCCTCGGAGCACTTGATCCTGCCCGGTGTGAGGTGACATCACCAAGTCAGCATCTCAGAGCCAGGCAGCTGAGTGGAAGATGCTGAGGTACTGGGTGGTGGCCACGGAGCGGCTGCTGGAGCAGCCTCTTGCCACCGCTGTGTGTTGACTTTGTAGTGAGATCATTGCCTTGCCTGGGCTGTTAAATGCGGTTCAATCTTCCTTAAGACAGGGATGGACAATGTTGCTTTTGTAACTTCAGAGAGCCATTAGACAGGTTAGAGGAAGCTAGGTTTCCACCCAGAAAGAATCGCAGCCCTGTTAGGGAGGCAGGGGATGTGTAATACTTCTGTTCTCTGCTAATTGTCATCAGAGCCTCCTGCTTGTGGCCACATTTGAAAGCTGAGGCCATAGGGCCTCCACAAGTGCTCGGATCTGGGGAATACTCACCATTTATAGAATATCCCGTGCATCCGGGTTCTGTATGGGGATTCCAGAAATGCAAAAACCACATCTCAAATGCTGCTGATGTCCACATCTGTATAAACTGCCTCCTCCATATTAGTTTCCTTTTGTGGGTAGAGTGAGTCTTGCAGTTGCTTTTTTCCCCAACCATAATGACCTACCAGAGATATTTGGAGGACAGGCAGTTGGCAGGAAAGGGCAAGGAACAGAGAAGGAAAAGAGTGAGGGAAAGATGGAGTGGATGAGAAAGGTGGCTTACCCAAGCCACCCACTGCTAACGGTGGAAAGGGAGGCCACAGGGAGGAGAGACTAAAAACATATCTGGAGTCTGTGTTAGGAGGGAATCCAACCTTCTATACATTAATTACTTCTCCTTGCATTCTTCTCACCTCTCTATCCTGCCACATCAAGGCTGTAAATCACATTAACCTCCTGCCTCCTATTTTTCTCTATGATTATATTTTCTTCTCTCACCTTAGTATCTGGAGAAGATTTAAATTACAGCCCTTAATACTATTTGTGTTTCCCTGTTTCTCTGTGTCTCTGTCTCTGTTTCTGTGTATCTGCCCCACCTCCCCCCACCTCTCTCTTTCTCTTCGTCTCTCCCTCTTCCCCTCTCAACTTTCCTGCCAAGTGTCTAGGGCCAACCACAGAAGAGGGCTCCCTACATGCCTGGAGTGGAGCAGTTCCAGCTTGTCCACTCCCAGTGCAGCCCATGCCCCACTGTGCAGCCATCTCATTAGTTAGAAATGACACACTCAGGCCACTCCTGCCCCTCCAGCCCCTTAAGGTGACACCTGTTGTAGGAGCCTCTGCTGTGCTCCAGTGTTCCCAAGGCTCCAGCCTCCAGGATCTGTGCCCTGGACTGTCCTTCGCTGCCATTGCTGTACCTAGCCAATGAGGAAGGCAGACTGTTGGGCCAGGAATGGCCTCAGGTCCCTAAGTATTCTTGTGTTTGAGCCACTCAGTTATGTGTTCCTCATTTTTGAGCTGTTATTTCTGTATTGCCTTCATTCCTTTGGTCCCTTATATTTTAATTTCTCTTTATTGGTTTTTGGAATATTTAACATTAAATGTTTGCTCTTTCCAAATATGAATTTTTTCATACTTTAGATAAGTTCTCTTGTTCTTGAGCTCCAAATCAGGTCCACACGGAACTTTTTCATCCCATTTGTGGTTTGGGGGCATTCCTGATTTGAAATGTCCATATACTCACTGTATATTTGTTCATGTGTCAATTTAATCAATGAATAATCATGGAGAACTGGCTGTTTGCCCCACTCTCTGCTAACCACTTCTCTCACAGTAATTGGCCAAACAATGTAGTTGTTCCATTGTATTATACTTTACAGGACGTGAGGAAAGGACATTTATAAAAGATGCATACAAAGCTGCTGAATGTGAAGCAGAGGAAGGAAGGGCTGCTGCAGCGTGTGCAGCACACTCACTGAGTCTTGTGTCCTGAAGGTCTCCATAAAGCAGTGTCCAAACTGAGAGCTGAAGAAAGAAGAGTCAGCCAAGTGAATGTGGTGCTGGAAAGTCTGATGGGGCGAGGAAAGGTGCACAGAGAAAAGAAATGGCTAGGTCCAGTGATTCTAAAGCTTTGTGGGAACTGACCTGGGCCAGTATGTCAGGCTCATGACCAGTAAGGCTGGAAGGAAGGCTGATGGGATGGAGAGGCTGGAGCAGGGGAGATGAGGGGTGTATGCCAAAGTCTTTCCAACTGTTGAAGTCCTTTGCCCCCTGGACAATGGAAAATCATTGGAGAATTCAAGTAGGGGGTGACATGACCTTAGTTCCTTCTCTCAGTGTGTGTTCTGGCTGCTGTGTAAAGAATGTATTATAGGGTCCTAAAGGTGGCTATGCTGAGATGTGCTTCACCTTAAATGGCATTTAATGTGTGCATTCCCACTGCCATGTTTTAAATGTAGCCACTTCTTATTCCTAAAACAATAGTTACTCAGTGCTTCTTCAAACACACACACACACACACACACACACACACACAGAGGCATACACAGATACATACATGCTAAGGAAAAGGTCCTCATTCTTTCCCTTTATGGATGCTCAATGGCTAGTACAGGTCCTGTCATAAAAGTTATCCAATTCATGTTCACCAAATGAATAAATGAATGAATGAATGAATGAGTGAGGACACATTAAATTCCTCATCAGTCTTCTCTCTTGAATTAATTTTCCAATTAAGGTTTTTGTAGGTATCTAAAGAACTTTTGAAGGAGGACAGGTTTGTATGGCAAAGATCTAAGCCAGAAACCTGAGTTCCCATCCAACTTCTTCCTGGGAGAAGTGGAGCAAATGGCCCAGGTTGCAGGTCCTTGAGACTTTGCTTCTTCAAGTATGAAATGAAAGAGTTAGGGCATGGAAGCCCTGTTATTCGCCCAGTTTCTGTGATCCCATGACTTACAACACTGTTGTATGCCTAAGACAAACACAACCCTTAACTCTTGGTAATGCACAGTATTTCAAGTTTATTATAAAATATTATTGCTCAAGGGATGTCAGGAAACCAGGCCTACTTTATTGTGGGGTTTTACTTACCTGATTCTGCTCTGGTCTGGAGGATTAGGGAAAATGAAATAATTATTAGGAGTGGAGAAGGACCTCAACCAGAACGCTAGAAACCACTTGGAGGATACTGCATTCAGTCAGTATGGCATGGGCAGTAAGAAGGGAGCCAGTATGTACTGAGATTTGCTTCATTCTTTCTCGACCACAAAGAGACAGAAAAGGCATAAGAGAAATACAAGACCAAAACTTTCATGTCCTGAGAAGAATTTCCTGGCATTTAAATCACATGCAGGTATCCAATTTGTTATTTGGGTACAACAATGTTCCTGGTGGTGGTGGTGTTCTTTTAGCTTCACTGTATCAGTCAGAGAGAACAAAAGAGTTCTGAACTTTTTTCTTTTAAAAATAGGTATTTAGATCATAGGAGCAGAGAAGAAAAGTCAGGAGGACCTGAAAAAGAGTTCCATCATGAGTACTCAGCTTAATTGTTGCAAGGCTGCATGGAAATGTCTAGGTTCAGTGTGTTCTTTCCCTCCTGGTGGGACCCGAGAAGCAGCTCCTATCTTAATGGACTTGAGTGATTCCAATGGAAAAAACCATGTAGTCTATCAGGCTAGACTTAAGTCAACCAACAAAGACTGGCAGAGGCCTCTTGTGTGCTCTTCCGTGGTCCTTCAGGGGCTTACAGTCCCAGGACAGCCTCCCCTTTCAACACTGACATTCTGGATGGGCAGATCCCACTACCTGGTCAGGGAGAAAGAAGCAGTAAGGGGGCAGCACATCAAAGCTGTCATGTGCTCTGCAGTTATGCCACACATGTGGGAAACCCTGAGTTTTCAGATACTCACTTGGAATTTTTTTTTCCTAGAAGAAATTTAATAAGGGATTTCTGGACTTGAAATCAAAATATATGGACTTCTGGGATTTGGATTTAGTCATAACCACAAAAGCCTACTTTCTTCTTTGTAAATTTGCTATCTTTATATCCATTCTCATTCTTCTCAGTATTGTTAAAAGGATAAAATAGAAGAACAGATTTAAAGCTGCTCCCTAAACTCTAGGGAATTTGACACACTAAGGCATCGTACACGCTATGGATGTCACATAATGAGTATTTTCACATTTTGATACTGAACACACATTTTAGGTGACAAGCCTTTCCAGGCGCTGTAGCCTGGCGTTTGCAGAATAACTGTGTCATGTCTGTGTGCAGGAAAGCTATTTCTACTGCAATCCAGGGTTGCTTCTCCTACTGTGGGAAATCAGAAGGAAGGAAATCAATGAGAACTATATTCATGAGACAAATTCATAAATCATAAAGTGTTCATGAAGCTATTCAGATGCAATTTCTTTAACTCACAAACTAGAAAGATGCCCTGAAGGCCTATCTGAACTAATGATGATCATGCAATATGGTAGAATGTTGGTGGTACAAAACAAATGACAAAGGTAATAATATTTGTTTTGTGCTTTATAGCTTTCCCAGTCATTCACGTATATCATAATATTTAATCCTTTCTGCAGCCCTGTGATGAAGGGATGAAAACGTTTTTATTTCCTTCAATGTTAAACATAGAACATTAAGCCCTGTGAGTTTAATTAACTTAGCCAAGTTTGCAAAAACCTGCAAGAGGTGATTCTAGGGTCAAGCCAGGATGTTGCTCTTTTCAGTTCTTAACTCCATGGTGTTAATGCCACTGCTTCTTTACATTAAGCTTTGGGCAAATGGTTTGTTTAACCTGTACTGCAAATTTCTTGTCATGAAATAAGACAGACTCATAAAAGAAACAAGGAAGCTGTTGCCAGGCACCTAGCTAATGTAGGGGAGCTACCCTGTGCTGACAGGCTGGGTTTTCAAAGACCACTGTCGAGATGTAGCTAAATTAGTACCTGTATTCCCTGAACTTGAAGATGAAGGGTTATTTTCTCCAGCTCTGAGCATTACATTTGAGATTCATGAATGAATAATGATTTAATTTTGAAGAGTCCTAAAGATATCAATACAGGAGATTTTCTTTATTGTATACTGATTCTAGTCATTCCTTTTGGTTTGTAGACTTCTGTACACTGCTACTAAGGATTTACCTTTTTTTGTGTGCGTTTTGTTTATCACAACACTGGCTGAGGAAGTTACCAATAGATGGTTTATGACCTTCCCAGCCATTCTTGCTCTCGCTTCTATAAGGCCTAGCCCAGAGACCTCAGATCTATGATGGTCTTTATCCAGACACCATTCCCTGCCTTCAGGCAACCTGCCCTTCTTGCCATTTGTGCTTGGCACATGTCACTCTTAAAGGATACTTCAACGATTGCCTCCATTAAGGTTCCCTTGATCCAACCCTATTCTATTACAGTGACTTATTTTATTTATTTTATAGTATTTATCATCATCTGAAATGTGAATATTATTTGTATTTCACATCACCATTGGCTGTCAACCCATGTTGGAATTTAAGCTCCAATAGAGTGGTTTTATTTGTATTGTATATTAAACACCCAGAAGAATGCATTTGTACGTAGTAGGAGTGTAATTGTTGTTGACTGAAATTAACATAATGTGAAAGCTTTCCAACTAACTCAAGACTACATAGTCAATGTGGAACTAAACTAAGATTAGAATTTAATCATTCAGCTCCTAGTTTGTTGTTCTTTGCACTTGATATTATACTGCCAAAATTTATGCATATTTATACCTGGGAGTTTCTGATGACTACTGATAAAATTTAAAACGATTGTGAGACATTTGTATGAACTGAGTGCATTTCTTAAGGGAAATGAGGAAATCCCTGAGGCTTACACTGTTCAGTTTATGATAACAGAACTTTATAATCTATGTGTTTGGTATATTCAACATCAATCATTCTGTATTTGCTTAGCTCATTTTTTAAAGAAAGCTTATTTTAGGAGAATTTTCTGTGTTTTTTAAAGGCTGCTTATTTTAGAAATACTTTCTGTATTTTTTATTGATGACATTTGGTTTTTAACATATAAACATGCCATCATGCATGCACCCTCACAAGAACACATAAACAATGACATGTGTGTTAGATTCTTGGTCAAACTGCACATATTTTCACTCTGACAGAAGCTGAAAAGGCTTTATTTGTGAGATTATTAAACATGGGAAGTTGCCAAGGGAGATGGTGACTCTGAGACTCAACCCCAGAAGTTAACACTGCAGTAATTTTCTAGATGACCTCCCTCACTTCACTTGTCCATTGTGAATCTGTCAGGGTAGTGGAACTTCTGGTTTGGAGAATCAGCTTATGTGAGTGTCACTTAGATCACCTCCTGATCCCACAGTTTGCTTACTGCTTTGTGAAGCATGTTGTCTTTCATTTGCCCTGTGTTTTCTCTTCTGAGCACTGAGGAGATGCCCTCTGGATCAAAATCTTTTGAATGTTAATAAAAAAAAAAAAAGTGATGTTTATCGACTTCCCAGCCTCTGGCTTTTCTTACATCCCACTCAGACTCCATCTCTCTTTTAGACACCAAATGCTATTAATCACCTTCAGATTATTGTCCCAAACCTTTGTTGGTTTTAGTTTGGGCTCTTCTCTTCTGTTAGTGAACAGTAATATCCTCAACAGGACATGGCATTTCGGGTTAGTGCTAAGGATGATTTTATAAATAGGCAGCTGACCATTGACTTTTCTCTTCTTTAATAACATGCCATAGTTTTGCCTTTCGGATTTTGTCAATATGTCCATTCAGTTACAATGTCATTCTTGTAACTGAAATGATGGTGTTATTGTCCTACAAGGATACCCAATCATCCTGTATCCAAAGTCAAAGTATGGCCTACCTTATTGCAGGGCAGACCTTTTCCAGTTTTCATGCTACTGCCCAGTCTCCCCANGACTTGTCATTTTCTATTTCATGGGGAGCTCATGTGTTCAGCATTGCTTTCTCGGTGCCACTAATGAGACTGGCAGAGATGTGTCCATTTGTTCCAACCTTTATTTCCTGTCTCTAAATCAACTTCCTGTCTATGAGAGAGAATTTCCTTTATTCTTTGGAAATGCAGTGTTTTGATTGTTTTTATTTGATCTCTTTTTCAAAATCTTGGAAATCTACATAGTTAACATCCTGGGCTTAACCTGTATAGATGTATATTCACCTCATTATGATCATACATATGCCAGGCTTTGGGGCTTAGTATGGACATAGGCCTAGTTTTAGTCCTACACTCTTAGACACCTAGAAATGTAAATGCATAATTTGTAGAGTCTTTGATCTTATCTCTTTGGTTTATATCTCTTTCCCCACCACCTATGAGGGTACCACACCATACCACTACTCAGTCCTAAAATGAAGTCAGTATCCAAACCAAGGATAGATATATTGTATGGGACTTAGAGAACTCCTTGAGAGAAGTAAGTTAAGTTAGAAGTAAGTTAACTTAGAAGTAAGTTAAGTTAGAAGTAAGTTAGAGGGAGAAGAATCAAGAT
>NDGM011154916.1:0-15295 GCA_002564305.1 Octomys mimax | reverse complement strand
TGCTTTAGTTCAGCTTGTTCCAAGTAGGTGCTTTAGACCACTGAGCCATCTCGCCAGCGCCCAGGGTTAACTCTTAGGCAAAAATAAATTCAATGGAAATACGAAAGCTAGGATGATTCAACTTTATGAGAACTGTAAGAACGTTGTCCGACATTGACTAATGGTGCATATGTGTTTGTCTTCTTTGACCAAAAGTGATGCAGATTTCTCTAAAATGCTGTGGTGGTCTGATAGATAAAATTCAGTGGCTAAGTGATTGTTAGATTTATCAGCTTCTGTAGAATTTTTCCTGTAGGGAGAATTTGTGTTAGTAAAGACTTAAGGTGAACCTCAAAACAACTGAATTAGCAACTTGCAGGAATTTGATTCATACCCGAAAATAAAGGTTGAACTGGCGTGGCCATCTAGAAGTTTCCTAACATTACAGGCTTGGTTAAGGGCCACCTTTGCTTCTCTTACTCCCATACTGTCCTGTGAGGATGGCTTTTACAACTCTTGGATTTGAGTTTCTTGCTGTGGGAGGCTGTTGGTTTGTTTTGAAATCTTTAAAATTCAGCACAATGCATTGCAAATAATATAAGCCTAGAAAATATTAGTTGAATGGACAAATGATATGGGATAGGAGGCTGAGAAAAAACTCAGAATAAAAGGGAAGGCTCTTAAGAGAGGGTGTGTTGCATCTTTAAAATCAGAATGGGTAACCCCTAATGACTTAGACCATTCTTGTTACCGTTACTCTGTGTGAGCATGTGTGTTTATGGCAACTGATTAGGTTAACATGGGTTTTTGATGAACTGGTGGCTTACAAAAAAATAAGCTATAATGGAATGCAGAGACAGAGCTGAATTAGGGGAATTTTCATTGATAGACTTAGAAATTATTAGGAATTCATATACCCAAACGTACAGACATTGCCCAGATAATTTTCAATAACAGGGAGCTGCTACCAAGAGCCCAGAAGCATACTCACCTCTAACATTCATCTATATGATCAACTCCCTGCTTTGTCTTCTACTTTCCAAGCACAGAGCAATTCTGATGCTTTCTAGCTCTACAACATGCTTTCCTTCCACTGTGGCCAAATACTGTCAATGCTCTAAAATTATCTCATATGCCCTTCTGCCCAGAAAAACTCACAGTTTCTTAGTTGTTTTCAGTTCAATATTCATGTGATTATTAAAGTAGTTGTTGCTATGACTGTAGATTAGATCTTTCTAAGATATTTGCTTTCAAAAAGAAAAGGAGTGTGTCGATCCAAACTAACTATGGCTCAAATGTTTCCACTAGGAGAGGTGTTTTAATTAGAAGGACTTGTGGTGGCTTCCGTCTGTGCACCCTTCCCCTAGCCACATGCTAGCTTCCATAATTATTTCAGAATTCGTCCATAGTGCAATGTGAAAGTTAACTTTGTTTAGTTTCAAGTGGTCACACTGTATTCCCCTGCGTTATATGGATGATCTCTCCTTACACTAAAATTCCTACTAAAAGAAGAATAATAGTTAAGTAAATACAAGAAGACTTTAAAGGGTCATTATGTCAAATTAAAGTCACAATGAATGAGTGTTCACTTTCTGAAACAACATCCTTAGAGGCGACCAATTTCAGATTTAAAATTTATGACTTTGGAATAGTCATTTCTCCACCTACCATTTTCTTACCTGTCAAATGGGAATTGTTATGGCTCATGTCAAAGCTCATGCAGTCGTAGGGCTTTTTAGAAGGGGCTGAATCTTGAGTATATAATCCTGGGGCCAAGGGTGTGATTACTAAGCCACCCCACTCAGTGGTTTGACACCACACTGGTCATGGTAGTCTCACTAAGATAAAAGTTACAGAAGATGCTGTTAAGGTCTCTTACTGCTTTTGGTGTCTTTCACTGCCATGAACAGTGGGCCCACTGCCATGAGCCACCCCACCTTAGAGCCAGCAATTATAGACTGAAATTTCTATAAACCGAGAGCTGAATAAATGTTTCCTCCTTTAACCTTGGGTATCAGGTATTTTGTCTCAGCAATGAGAAAAGTAACTGATAGGAAAAAGAATGCTGTTTTGTGGATTTAGGAAGTTGCAAGTGGAAGTGCTAACTAGATGAACATCCCAAGGATATAAATATATTTTATTGTCAACCAACAGAGAGTCTAAGCCAAGCACTTCAGGCATAATCATTCTTGCTGAGGCAATGGTGTCTTCTTTGAAGAATTAACCTTTTTAAAAGAAATGGGTACTTTCTTATTTCAATAGTTTGGGTTCTTAAAATGCAGTTTGGTGTTATGCTTTCGAAATGAAAACAGGAAAAATTTTCCGTCCTTATTCCATTGCTTGGAAATAAGAAACATGATTTATTGGGGAAAATATTGGGAGGTAGTACTGCACTATTCAGGAAAATCCAATGAATTAGCGGATGCATAGAACCCAGGAGTAATAATTAGAAATCCTCCAAACCAGTCTATTTAGTAGTTTTCAAAAAATAGATTTTGAGACTATTATTTCATCTCACGGATCCTTGATTTTATTATTGTTGGAAAGGGGATAATTCAACCATTTATTCACAAAATACTGAAAAAGCATCCTATGTACTTAGCATCAGTGATGCAAAATATCAACCCTGCTTTTGCCCTTGAGGGTCTACTCACACTGTCTACTTCCCAGGACTTTTGTGAAAATAAAATTAGATGTGCAATAATATGATTTGGCAAAAGGAAAAAAAAATTCAAGAATAAATAAAATCCTCTTCATCATTCAGACAGTTACTTTTAAGAGTGGTGAACAGCAATGTTCAATCTTCGATGTACAGACCGTAGGGAATAGGTTTCCAAAAGTCCAGAATTCAGGTGACAGGACACAGAGCCTTGCTCTTATTTTGTTGAAATAAACAAAAGACTTAAATGCAAAGATGTTTAAAGAATGAACACCCCAGTATGTCTCTACATTTCTTTCCTAAGATCAAATAACAGTAATAATAGCTGTTTTTGTATTTGATTAATAATGGTTCCTGCTCTTACCTTATTTACATGTGTTCTGATCTAATTGGTCATCTGCAACTTAAAAAAAAATTCAGTTAAGTTTGACATTTAAAATCTCTGTGTAGCTGGCCAAATAGCTCAGCAGATGAAAGCTCCTGCAAGCAGGCACAGGGGCCAGGGGTTTGATGCCCTGGCCTGCTGTGCAGGCCCCACCCGCAGGGTGCGCTGAGACAGCAATTGAGTCTGGGCATGTAATCCCTGCTCATGGGAGGTTGTAAACAGGTGGTTCACTATGATTCTGATCTAGTAGTGAGACGCTAAATAGCCTGTAGACCCTTCCCACTAAAAAAAACCCCAGAAAAATAGATAAATAAATAAATAGATAAATAAATAAAGTAAAAGCTCTGTGCATACACAATGATAAACTTCTGCTAGTGATACTTCATTTAAACCATGATTCATTAGCAAAGATGACATACTTTAAGGACTGAAATCTAAAGAGCTTTTAGTTGAATATTAAAATGCAGAGAGAAAACAGCTACATCAGGTGAGGGAATAAGAAAAAACTGAGTACCTTTGGGTCTGAGTCATAGGTTTGGTGTAGAAATTAGATTCTGTGTGGGATTGGTTGGCAAACATTTAGTGTGCCCAGTGGTCTGATTTTTTTCAGTGAATGCTTCTTTTTTTCATTAATACACTGAAAGGCCCCAGTAGTTCTAGTTACGTGTGTGTGTGTGTGTGTGTGTGTGTGTGGAATGTTTCTACATTGAGTTGATTCATTATATTGCCTCATGTTTATGTCAAACAAGAGTTCTGTCTGTTTCAGTACAATGGATACCTGTTCTCTATGATTTTTTTTAAAGGGCTGTGGATCAAAGTGTCATGAAGAAAACATATTGCATATCCCAACACACCTAATCAAGTTGCAGCTAGAAAGGTCCTTGAAAATATTAGTGACACAAGAAATGTCTTTGGGAATATCTTCATCTTGCATATATGTTTTTTTTAAAGTGCTTCATTATTCATATATTATGAACTGCTCATAGGATGTGGCTTAGATCCTCTCCTTCAGGCACTTTGGTCTCCAGTGACCTGTTAAAATGGTCTTAGCACATTCACTAGGCTTTTCATTGCAGTCTAGCCTGTTTGTAAAAACGATCCATCAATATCATGTTCAGATGACAGTCTGTATAGAACCTGCCTTTACTTAACCAGCCTGTCTAATGCTGAGAGCATAGAGTTCTGTCCAGGAATGACATATTGAATAAGTTTGGGTTGGGGCACAATGCATTCTTCTTCAAATCTATTTTTTTTTCCTTCTCTGCAGACATTTCCTTGCTTTTACAAGGCTATAAAAACAGGAACGCATTTTTTTTCCTTTGAAATTCCGTTGGCCCCAGTTTTATTCTTCTCTAGAGTATAAGATAATTAAATCTGTATGCAAAGAAGGAAATGTTTACAAAGCCGTGATTTTGATGTTATTTGCCATAGTCGACCACAGTATCTGTGATAGTCCATTGAACTGCTGCTTGTTGACATCAGCTGAATTATGTGGCCTGATGCTTATGGGTCTATGGTTTATAGGACTATGTGGCTGTCTTCAAAAATCATAGGTAGAGGGATTCTCCAAAATGTAGATTTCACAACTGTGACTCACGTTCAGATGGGTTTCCACCCTTGTACGAAAAGATTTGAGTAATTATGTTGAATTAAAGCCACTCAGAATGCTGTCTGCGTCAGATACACATCACAGGACCAGTTGTAGACCAGATGATCAAGATGTAGTCTGTTGTCCTCCCTTTGTAGGCCCTTCACTGAGCTTCTGATCTGGTTTGTGTGTACTTCTAAAAAGTTAAAAATGGTTCCTCCCAAGAGGGAGGCTCACTGTTTATTCTTAGTCACAAGTAATCTTTACCTCCTATGGCTTAGGCTGAGCTGACACCAAGCATGTGCCTCTTCCCTAAATGCGATGCTGTTGAAAGAGGTCTCGCCACTTCCTTTCTGCCATCAGCATCCTGCAGTGCATGGTCTAAAGCAGTTTATGGTTTTAGTAGTCAAAACCCAAAGAGACACACAGATTATGACTTCATGTGCCTAGGAAACCCAAGAAACATGAGAGTGTTCACTACACGTCTTCATAGTCCATGGTAATCCACACTGCTTCCTGTACTCTTCCAGAGTAGAAAGCTGCAAACAGTTGACAATTTGCCTTTCTCTTTGTGGAATGTACATTACTCAAGACAATATCAAACTTTTCTGAATCTGTATGCCAAAGCTTGTATTATGTACAGTTAGACTTGTATCTTATTGTTAATTCTCTCAACAACCTTGTAAGGAATGATCTATTAATTATCCCAGTTATAAGCTTATTGAAACTGAGTCTTTGCTTTTTTTAAGACAAGAGAGCTACACTATCAAATAGGCCTATAGCCCCATTTGTCTGAACCCAACAACATATGACCTAAACAGATACATTGTGAATTTTTAGAATCCTATTGTAAGAAAGACCTTTCATACCACCACATTATAAGTCAGGAAAGTAACACCCTGTGAGGTAGCATTTATTTTTTACTACTTAGTGGGAGAACTAGGACTCTAATATGTTTTTCTTTTAACTCTCAGCTAAAATAATAGGCAGGAAGCCTTCTAGGAATAGCAATAGATCCTTGAGGAAATATTCCTGTTAAAATAGTATTACCTAGATTATGTTAAGGTTTTGTATCTTTTTACTATTTTATACCTAACCTGACAACAAATAAGTGTCTGTCACTTCTAGTATGTTAAGACACATAATTCTGAATTTCAAGGCTGAAAAATCTTGCTTTTATTTCACCTTGAAGCTTGTGTCCCAATACATTTCAAAACACTCTTTCCTGGTCTTATCTCTGTCCTCTTCCATTTGTAAAGATTCTATATGCATTTTCTATCAGCATCTGAGTCTATTTATTCCATCATTTCCTTTTCCTTAGTATGAATTATCTTTTCAGACATTTAGCCCAGTGGCAGACCACCTGTCTGGAAAGTGTGAGGTCCTGAGTTCAATTACACTTCCTTTGCAAAAAAAGAGTTATCCTATCTTTGTGTTCAGAAAGTTAGCTGTGATTTAGAGTAGAACAGGTTGCTTGACTTAGGTTGTGTTTTCCTTCTTATAAGGCTGCATAGTGCTATAGAGAGATCTTGAGTTCAGCCCTAAGAGACACCTAAGGCATGATTCCCATTCTGAAAAGACCTTACATGCACAAACTTAATCAATTCCTTCTACTTCTCTAAACAGCAGTTTCTTTGTTTGAAAAATTGGTGTAATAATGCCTATCTCATTGAGTTGGAGGATTCAGTGTGACCACATGGGAAGAAACCTAACAAATAAAGATACTTAAAATCACTTAGTTCTCTCTTTGTAGGTTGTAAAGACATTCAAGAGATGCATGTTTTCTGGCCCATGGTTTTTAGTTCAAAAATTTGTCAGGATAGAAAGAGGTAAAACATCTTTTTCCTGATCCTCAAGATTGCTGATGATCTGGTCAGGGATGTGGGTTCACAGTGAAAGGAAACAAGTTGTGCAGAAAGATTATTTTACCAGGTGTTTTTACACTTGGTGAATAAGCTGGGGAGATGGCTCAGTAGAATAAGTGCTTGCCTGGCAAGCACAAGGGCCAAGTTCAATCCCTGGTTCCACAAAATAAAAAAAAAAAGCTGGAACATTATATGATTAACATGTTTCATCACAAAGAATATAACTGGGGGAGGTGGAGTATTTAGAAAAGAAGAAAGAAAACAGTAGGGTTTTATCTGACAAAAGACAAATATCCATTTGGCTTATGGTCATGAAATACGTGGGTTGAATTATTGGAGTTCAAGCACAAATGCAATTTTAGTTACATCTATAGATAAATCTTCCTCAAGCGTATAATCTCCCAGTTGATAATAGGACCTAGATTGTAATTAATAACAGAGTTGGTGGTACTTGTCTTCAATATGTTAATAATCACGTGAGCTAAAATTTAAAATCTTAGGGGATAGTATCTGAAAAACTTAATAGGAAAGATATCTAAATCAGCAACAATTGAAGTCCTGCATTTCAAAGCTTTGACTGATATGTTTCCTTACACCTGTCTCTCAACTAACAACAATAATGACAAAAAACTCTTATAGCCCTCTCATGGTGAGTACTGTTACACCTTCCCGAAAGCAGGAGATTGAAGGAGTAAACTGCTAAAGTATGGAAAATACTACAAGACGTATTGCTTCTTTTCCAAATCAAAACCTTGTCCTGATTATGTGATATCAGTGTTCTTAACTGAAATCTCTGATTCTCAGATTGATAACTTCAGAAAAAGTTTAAATTGCAAGTGACTTTTGTCTTCAGATGTAGGATCATTTTGAATCTCTACTTAAATTCCTTGTATCAATTTTAAGTAAAGTTTCTCTATGTAGGAGACCCAGAAATTTTTGCAAATCATTTTCTAAGTCTTTCACTAATAATTTGTAGAAGCTGACAGACTGCCTAAGATATACTTAAGATACTACTAAAAGGTGTATTTTTTGAAATGAATTCAGGAAAATGTAAAATCATTGCCTATTTAGCTCAAATTAGAACTATAGTTAGAGCTAAATTGGTTACATCATCAACTGTATGGTTTCTTCAGGACTAAATACTTGTTCACAAATTCTTGATGCATTTCAAAGCTGACTAGAATATGTGTTAAGTGAGGTTTGGGCTTTTCCCAAACAGAAGGTGGATTATGTATCTATCAGAATAGACTATGATACCAATTCAAAAGAACTTCACTGTTCTGACATAAAATAGATCTCCTATTCCTGCTATGTGAACAGAGCAGGTCTATGAGAGAAGTCTGATCATCAAAGTAATTAAAGGGGCCTCATTTTATAGATGTTTCATCTAGCATATTGCCCGTCACAGGATACGATGGAGGGAACATTACACAGCATGCACTAGTTCTTAAATCTTCCACCTGTACATTACTTCATCTCATACTCATTGGTCAAAGTCAATCTCCTGATCATGCTCACTTTAGAAGATACAAAAGAATAATCCCTTATTTGCATGCAGGAAGAGCCTTGGATACTATTTGAAAAGCTCTAAGTTCAACCATAGCAGGTATCCCAGATTTTCTTAATGGCTTGGTACCATTTGATTTGCCTCTACAGGAGAGGTAAAGAATCTAGTTCTAAAAAGGTTGGACTTCATTGTGACAGTCTACAGATGTTGGCCTTCAAGGTTTAACCAGATGTTAAGTTCAATTTGCCATCCTTAGAACATGAAATTGCTTTACCTGTTTGACTAAACTCTCTGTGAGGTAAACAGCCTAAATATGTATTGAGAGAAATTTTGATGTGTTTTCAAAAGATTCCAGATAAATATCACTTATTTAGGCCTTTGTATGGCCCCTATTCTATTATTGAATTTTCTTTTGACTGGCTTGAAAACAATGGGAAAACCATGTGACTAAGGTTACTTTTAAATTAACATCTATGATTTTTTTTGGTGTACACTCTAGAGGAAAACATGAAGACAAGATATAGGGGTGAAAAAAAAGAACTAGGGATGATTACATAATCCATGATAGCATCAGTTCTTGGAATAATTTTCTAAGTTCAACTACAACATATAGTTTCAATTTTTTAATGTGAAAATTACACTGATCTTACAAGACTGGAAATTTGGTTATAGACCATGATCAAGCAGAAGCACAGAGAAGTATATTGGTCAAATTTGGTATAAAAGCAGACACAGGTAGTTGAGTACAGTACAAATGTAAAGATAAAATGTGTAATTTCTTTATAATTATAAAGCAATAACAGCGAAGTCAACTATTTGTAAATTTAAACCAATTTTATTACAATTTTTATGTGTAATTTAGTAACACTGTTGACTTTAGTTAGACTTTATATTACATGCAAAGAGGGGTCTTTCCAGGTTAAGACAGCAAAAAAGAGACTTTTAATTGCTAAATATGAACACTAAGTAATGAAGTGAGCGTTAATGGCAAAATAGTTCATGTCCCTGGGAGAAACTTCTATTTCTATTTTCCCCAAATGAACAATATTAAATGTCATGTAATAGTTTTGCCCTCACTCTGTAACATGTGTGATTATGTGACAATGACATATTTCTATATCTGGGATAGCTGACCTGCTTTTGGATGCAATCCAAGATAGCTTAAGGGTATTCTAAATTTTGTATGTAGCTTTTAGCCAGGAATTTAAAGATTGATATGAGATAGTATTTTGTCAGAAGGACTTGAAGCTCCAGTACCTCAAGTCCTTAATTTTTCCCACAAAGTGTGGTAAATTCACCAAATTAGAATATGTGTACCCAAAACAAAGCTTTCATATTAGTATTACTCCAGGATGGTAGCCCAAAACCACAAAGGAGAATTCTTAAAAAGATTGGCATACAAGACAAATATTTTACACTTTTTCCTAGCTTAGAACCTTTGTAGAAAAGGATCTAAAGCCTTTCATTCTTCTCCTTTCCTTAATCAATCAACCTAATCATAAAAGATAGTACAGGTGGGCATCTCTGATTTGGGTAGGCTTTGGAGGTAGTGATAAATTAGGAGATCCAGGAAAGAGAGCTAGTGCTTCTCTCCCCCTCACTTTCTTGGTGTCCCAAGAGAAGAGTGAACTAGAGTGTAAGCTCACAGTGTATCTCTGAATACTAACCTTTAGAATGGGATAGGATTAAACTGTTGGATGGTGCCCTACACAAATTACAGATCTGAGATATATATAGAACATTATTCTGCATTTCTTAAAACAGTTACACTATTTGATTTATGTATACATGATAGACAGAAAAGGTTATAAATTCAAGTGCATGACCAAGAGTGGCTTCTATACTACACTCACCTAAAAACTTTACTTTGATTTAATCCACATTTATGAATAAATTAGGGGATTGGTGAGATAGCTCAGTGGTCTAATGCACCTGCTTAGGTAAGCTTAGATAAAGTACAGGGACCACAGTTTGATCTCTGGCACCATATGCTGGCCAGGCCTGCCCCCAGGGTGAGCTGATCCAGCCTCCCAATCCCCCCCAAAAAAGAATACATCAGAATTAGATATGTCAATTGCCTAGAAAAAGACTTAAAATATAATAGTATATTATACTAATACAATATTTGCTATACTAATTAATAGGTTAAAAATCCCTAGAATCACATGACCTACTGTTAAGTATAACTGATAAAATTGCTTAAGAAAATTTAAGGTTTAAAATCTTCTCAAGAAGTTTTTATATTACCCACTAATGTTACATCTCATTGTTTTGAGATGTGAAGACTAATTATTTTTGGAAAGATTTCTTCTAAAATATGCCAAACTATGGCCAGGGAGATAGCTCAGTAGAATGAGTGCTTGCCTGGGAAGTGTAAGGTCCTGAGTTCAATCCCTAGTACCACAAAAAAACCCTAAATATGCCAAACTTTCTGATATAATTTTCTAACATCAATCAGTGTATCACTGGATAACTCATGAGGGGTATAGTACTAGTCTATTAAGAAAAAGTGCAAGTGTTAGATGTTTCCAGAGATCAATCAATCTATCTATCTATCTATCTATCTATCTATCTATCTATCTGTCTATTCATCCATCCATCTCTCTATATCTATATATTATTTAAAAATCATCTCCATGCCAAATTCATTGCCACCATGCACTGTATAAATTTAAGTTGCAAATGACTCTCAGTGACTAAAAACTTTTTAGGTTTTACCATTTTTATATTTCAGTGTATGGTGGATATATAGTTGCTCAAATATATATGTTATCCCTACTTATTTGAGCCAAAGGGTCCAATAGGAATTTTTCCACACTCTAAAATACAAGGCTCAATAATTTCTTTAACTACTTTTTTCATTTCATTAAATTACATTTGTAAGTGCTTGCTGATTAGCTACATCACAGAGAAAGTGAAGCTAAAGTTATTTAAAATTCTTCAATGCCTTGGAGGAAATATATTATTTAGAAGAAATAACAAAAACTGAATTGCTTGTAATTTTACTCATTGAATGTTGTCTCATTTTTTAGTCCCTGCCTTCTAATAGTGCTGGATATACAAAGAATATGGGTACCTAGAAGATTTTTTAAAATTCCTGTTTATTTTTAGAAATACTACCTAAGAATCCACATCTAAATGTATTTTTAAGTGTTCCTCAAGTTTGTACTTAAAGTTATTACTTTTAATATACCCAGGAACTAACAAATAATAGAGTTAATATGGCTAAATGGGACCCCAGAAAAACAAAAGACACAGAACTAGTTTGCCTTCTTTGTTAAAACAAAAAGGAAGTACAGGAAAAAGTAAAATGTGGAGATTCCCCATTCGTTGGAGCTTTCAAAGAAAACCTGTGACAGAAGACAATGTCTTGGAAAAGAAAATCCATACATAACGATCCAGAAATGAATTAGTTTGGACCAAGCAAAGAAGGCAGGAAGAAGAGATCCTAATGCCCCCAAATTGTCACTAATACTTGATGATTATTAAGAGTTGTAATATTTCTTCTATTAGAAGTTCTTTTTTCTTCTATTAGATGTAAAGCATCTATTGTACCTGGCCATGTGTCAAGATATTGGGACAAAAATGGTAATAATAGGAGTTTTTAAAGCTTGGTATTATTGTAACTAATTTTAGACCTGAATTTTTTTAAAACAATTGTGTACAAATTTATTTTTTTAATGTAGTACATGTTTTAAGCATGCTGTCAAATTTACTATTTAAACATGTCTGTCCATAGTTCTTTTGTCAAATAAGTCATCAGTGCAGAATTTGAAAAACAGAAGTTAATTTTAACATATAGTTTACCCCTATTCTTTGGGATGTTTAGACAAAAGAGGTTTCTATCATGCTAACATGTATTATCATTTTTTTAAAAAGTAAATCAGAAAAAAATACACTTCAGAATTTATATAATGCATTTCTTTCTTTATTATGATCTACAAAATATTTAGAACTAAAAGGCCACAGGGTCAACATCTTGGATATGATTTATACCTAACGATTTCTTACTATAGCTTTATAGGCGTCTCAAGCAAACAGTATTCATAATTCATCAACTAGAAAGTCCTTTCTTCTTGCAATTCTAATTTGGAGAAATGATTCCTAAAATGTGGCCTCCTAAAGAAGTAACGTCAATGTCATAAGGGAAGATGGGGCTCTTCTGAGACCTCCTAAATTAGAAATTGTGAGGGTAGAGTTTGGAATGTGTGTTTATCAAGCCCTCTGTGTGATCCTAATGCAGATAAATTTGAGAACAACTGATTTACAGATTTCTTGTGAAAAAAAAAAGTTTATGATTGCATCTTTCAACTTACTGAGTACAGGGTAACAATCTCAGAAACTGGTCAGCCCTTTTAAAAACATAGAACTTAAGAAGCAATAAATTTGAAAAAGAATTCTTTCTCCACTGAGGTCAGTAGATTATTCTAAAATCTGAAAGACATTGCAAAGAATATTGGTCCAGATTAAAATTTTTATGGATACACTATGAAAAAATCCATTGACCTCAGTATGGCTTTAGTTTCAAGGTCTGCTCAAATGAATAGAGGAAATTTCAGAGTGTTGGTGGTTATGAATTCCCTCCATTGCCTAAGAGATTTATTTGAATTTCTGCTATTCTTTTAGCATGAAGTAAGAAAAGACAATATCACTAAGATGTTTTAAAGATTAGGGCCAATCACAGCTCACGATTATAGTGAGCATTGACTTAAATTTGTCAGATAGACTACAGCATGCTTTGTCAAATTGGGATTTTAGTTTATTTGAAATCTTTTAGTATGACTATGACCACCAAATATTTGTAGCATATTTGTCCTAATCACAGTATTCATTATCTTTCTTAAATTCCAATTTAGCACATTATCCTGTATGTTTTATTTTCTAAGTTAGACAGCTTTAAACAAATGACTTCTAGGACTAGTTATCTAATCTAACATTTTTTTGGTTGTGTCATATTTATTTTATTTCATCCAACTATATACCTGCTGTAGTGTTGATATATTATCATATTTTTGCCTTTTATGTATAAATACCATCAATATATAACATTTTAAAAAATCCAAGCTTGATAGTGAAAAACAAAGTGCACATGTAAAACAGACATATATTTCGTGTGAATTTTCTTCACTTAGCAAAATGTATTGTCTCTTATATGGTTTGATTAGCCATAAGACAATATGATTTTATCTTTCTAAGTGATAAGAAAAATATTTAGTAAAAATAATAATTGTAATCAAATATTTTAAACAAATTCTGGAAATGCTGCATTCTCAGCATGATTGGTCAATCATATTTAAGATTAAGAACATTACTTTGAATAATTATGAGAGCACCTCTTGTGCAATTTCATAATGGATGACACCCTTCTCAGTTACTAGTTGTTTTGCATCACTTTGATTTGTAAAGTTCACTGTAAGACCATTTGTTACATAACCCATTTTTACCAGTAAGGAAGTTGAGGTGGAAAAAAGTGCTGAGATTGGCCTAAGACCCTCTTGTGGGAGAACGACCCCATATATTTATTTTATTTATTTTTTTTTTTTTTGCGGAACCGGGGATTGAACTCAGACCGTTGCGCTTGCCAGGGAAGCACTTATTCCACTGAGCCATCTCCCCAGCAACCCCATATATTTCTAATAAGAGAAAAAAACTGTGTACTTTTCCTGAGATAAGTACCTTTATATGCTAACATCATTGAATCTTGTTGAGCACATCGAATGATAAGAGGACACAATATCTTTTGCCCTCCTTACAAATAAATATAATAGAGTAGAAGAAGGCTCTTCCTATGTTATGTATACAACAAATATCAGAGCAATAACTTAAGTATCAAATCTTCTTGGAGCATAAATAATCAATCATTTGCTTATCAACTTAACATGTTCATAAATTGCTTTATGCTTCAAAAACTGTAAATTTGCTTTGCTAATTAAAATTTGTCTTAAGTGTCCCCTTTTCCCTATAAGAAACTATCACAATTCATTCAAAACTTAAGAAGAAACAAGACATGGCACAGGGTCCTCATTCATAATAAATTTTCTCTGTGATAGTATTGAATTACATGACAAAGTACTAAAATTATCTTTCCAAAAAAGACTCAGATTTATAAAGCAAGAGGAATGAAGATAATACCCCAAATTCATTTAAATCCCCACTTCTTCACATGTAGAAAGCTGGAAAGAAGACTAAATAATATACAAAAATCATAAATTTTTATAAACCCATCAGAGATCTGAAGATGCAGCACAACCCATTAGCCAGAAATCTAAGACAATTTCTTTCAAAGAGAGGACATGAAGAGTGACTTGCTGAGATAGGTGACGTGGAAGGTGGGAAAGTGGCCCCAAGATAGATGGAAACAGAGATCTCCTGAAATAGCTAATGACTTACTAATTACCAATGTCTCTGTAAAATTATTCAGAGCTGACATGAGGAGAGTTCACAGCCAGGCAACCTTCCTTTCCATACACCTAACCTGGGGAGTATTGAAAATATTGGAAGCTGGATGGGAAAACAGAGGAAGCTTCTTCTGGTAGTGCCAGTCTTGGAGAGGAGAAATATCCACACAGGCAACACCCAAAGCCTCGTCTAGATCAGTCTACTCTGTCTTCCTGAGAAAACAAATTCTTTACTCCCTTGGTGGAAGAGCAGTATAACATCTAGGGGCTGAACGGATGAACATTCATTGTGAAAATGTTAAGTAAAGCAGAAAAAGTTCTTTGTTTGGTATAGCAAGAAATCAACCTGGACCAGATCAATAGTGTTGCCTCCCTGCATTGGAGAGACAAGAGAAAAAAAAAAACAATTAAAGGTACAAAGTATAATTTGACTTGCCAAAGGAGAAGGACAGCTGTGAGAAAGCTTTGACTCAGAAATGCACAATAGAGGGCTTAGCAATGACAGATACGCAACTAGAACAACTTTGAAAAATGCCCTGAATATCAGCTCTGGAGTGACATCATAACGAAGTAACTGATGTAGTCTACTTTGGCGGATATTCAAGAACGTAGAGGAAGACCCCTCTGAGATTCTAAGCTTCCTAAGAAAGTATAAAGTTAATTATGGGACAATAACATCAAGTAAAAAAAATATAGGCAACTGAGTCTCAAACCTAAGTGAACAGAACACAGAAGTTATTTGGAGGTATCCAAAGGAGCAACAATAGCAACAGTGGAAGATCACCTTATCTCCTCAGCCAAGAGGCTGATTCGTCTGCCCACAGCAAAGACTTAGAGGAATGGTATGCTCATTTTGAAGCACAACTGCTATGCAAGTCAGTCTTTGCTAATATATATATATATATATATATATA
>NDGM011154906.1:0-15637 GCA_002564305.1 Octomys mimax | reverse complement strand
CCCTGAATTTCAATTTTTTCCTCTGCAAAATAGGAATGAAAATCTCAGTTATTACAAAGAAAAAGTGATATAAAATGTAAAAGGTCTTCATTCCCATCACCTGTGTATAACCACATTATTATTCAGAGACAGGAGCCTTATCTAAAACACCTTCGTGCTTGAATTCCTTACCTCTTGTGCCTCTTTCCCACAGCATCTGATGAAAATGCACACAGCAGACATGTGTGTGACGACGTTTTGTTGCCACGTGCCTTGCGGGACTAAAGCTGCGTCTGCACGACGGGCGTGTTTTGGTGCGAGGCCCCCCCGTGGGAGTATGATTGACTCCAGGTGGCTGACTGAGTTGTGGCTGGCTGACATGTGTCCCGGGAAAGAGGCACAAGACGTGGACTCCTGGGAGCAAGCAGAGGGAAAGCTTGCGTAAGAATGAAGGTGTTTTAGAAGCTGCTTCGCGTGGCTCCTTTTCTCTCGCATCTTCACGACAGAGTTCCTTCTCTTGCAGCCTGGTGGTTATTACTTTTATCTGTGTGTGCCTTGGGGGTGAAGTGCCACCAGTGGGGTCAGGCAAATGGAGCTGCATCACACTGAGAGATGAGCTTCTAAAGTCAGCAGATGGGACAACAGAGGGTCAGGACCCAAACTGCCCTGGGAATCCCCTTCACCCAACGCTCCTGTTTTGTTGTTCACCCTAATGCTTTTGTGCTGCTATAATAAAATACCACAGACAGGGTATCAGGAATAAACAATATGATTTTATTTTTCTGGAGGCTGGAAGTCTAAGACAAATGTGCCTGCAGGTCTGGTGTCTTGTGAAGAGCTAGGTTCTGCCCTCAAGAGGGCACCATGAGCGTGGTGCCCCTGGATGGTAGGGGGCCCGGGTGACAAGGCACGGCTGAGCTCATTCCTCTGAGCCCCTTTCTAAGGCTGCTAATGCAGCCCTGGAATGGGCAGCTCTGATGACTCAACAGTGTCTTAGAGTCTCTTCGTCCTTTTTTATTGGAAATGAAGTTTCAACATGAATTTGGGAGTGGACAAGTAACCCATAGCTTGAGCGGTTCTTCATTGGGAAGATTTCTATTTATCCAGTGACTTGCATTTAGAGACCATGGGATATAAAATGTAAGGGATGATTGATGTTAGCATCATAATTGGTGGGATGAAATGCCCCTACTGTGAAAGGCATCTGTGGAGCAGGAGGAGCAAAGCTCCAGGCCTCTTCTCTTGGAGTCATTGTATAATATATAGTCATTAAAAATCATTCATTCATTCATTCATTCATTTGGCACTGGGTCTCACTATGCAGCTCAGACTCATAGTGATCCTCCTGTCTCAACCTCCCCAGTGATGGGATTACACGTTTTAGTGGCTGGCTCGGCATGCAGTACCGAGGTTTGAACCCAGGTTCTTGCATTTGCCAGGCAGGTGCTCAGACCACTGAGCTGTCTTTCTAGCCCCAATGTGTACTTATTTTAATCTGAAAAATGGTAGATTAAATTACTTATACTATTTTAACCATCTCTCTTTTTCCCTCTCTGGCAGAAGAGATTTGGCTTTAGGTGAATTAAACACTTCTTGAGGTAACTGGGTGGCATTCTCTAATGTTGACAATGTCTTCTGTCCAGTGCCCAAGGCTCAATTTAGGCACCATGCCAAGTCTATGATGAAACTCTGAGACCTCTGATTTATTCAGCCAGGAGATTCCTGGCCAGGCAAGCAGGGAGAGGAGAGACTGTGGTGCCATGCTGGACCTGTCTCCTAGAGTTGATTGTGTACTTCACAACTTGGCATTCAACAGTACCAGTTTTGTAGCCTGCTCCTGGCCATGATGAGCATATTTACATCAGGGCAATTGGAAGATACTACAAATCAGATGGCTCCCCTTGTCTTGCTACTTCTTTGGGAGCCAGCTCACTAGGAGGAGACTAAGGCAGGGCCAAGTTAGAGCCGGAGGACCTGCCTTGGGAAGTCCCAGCTAGGGAGACCAAGCGGTGTTTCCACCGAGGAGGTGGTAAGGGTGCTTTGACAATGGCTG
Source organism: Octomys mimax (assembly GCA_002564305.1). Classification (NCBI taxonomy): domain Eukaryota; kingdom Metazoa; phylum Chordata; class Mammalia; order Rodentia; family Octodontidae; genus Octomys; species Octomys mimax. The sequence continues at coordinate 13,605 of NDGM011154906.1, read as the reverse complement.
GGAAGCATCGGTAAGCTGAGGGCAAGCTTTCCCGAGCAGTTGGAGCTGCCCTGGAACAGGGCCACTAACTGCCTTTCTGTTACCCATTCCCTCCTTTTCCTCAGCCTCAGTGTCCCTGCTTGTCAGGGAGGCCAAGTGTTAGGCCAGGAGACTGCACTTCAGTTTCCAGAGTTGGGCAAAACATGTAAGTGAGTTCTGCGTTCAAAGTTTAGAGTTGTCTCCTCAAAGGGGGTTAACCTCATGGGAGCCAGTATTTTCTTGGCTTCTTCCTCCTCTTTTTCTTTCAGACTGAAGTAGAGGTGGTCACTAGGGCCCTCATAGCCATTCTGGACCATGTGGATGCCGCAGACCGAGGGCTGTGCAACTGAAAGACAGAAGGAGCCTGGGTCCCTAACAAGACAGTAGAGTTACTGTACCAGCCCTGAGCTGTCCGAATCCAGTCTTTTAAATCTGAGACTATTTGATTTGTCTAAGCCACTACCATCAGCCTAAGAATCCAGGAATGCAGTTCCTGGATAGCCATTTCTATTTTCATTTCATGCTGCGAGAACACGGGGTAGGATTTGTTTTAAGTTGTTTTGTGGATGTGCCTGCCTGCTCCCCACTCCCTGATGATGAAAACCAGCGGATTTTCCATATTTGCCAGGAAACTCAGTGTCAAGGCCATTGCTGTCTTGTGAGGAGTCCTCTAATTTCTATGTGGTGGCTTAATTAATTCTCCAGGTCTCTTGTGCGCTGGACCCTGGGAGGTGGGGTAAAGAGAGGAGATTGCATGTGTCCACTGAGAAGGGAGGCTAAGCCAGCCAGCTTATCCTGGGGAAGAGTGGTAGGCAGGCATGAGAGATGCCATGGACACAGGGGCACACTGAGAATGGGATGGGGAAGTCACCGAGATGGGCTCGGGGTCAAGATCCAAGACTGGGCCCTAGGCCTGACCACATCCACTTTCAAAGCCCAGCCTGCAGGGGATTTTCAGGCTGTCCTGGAACACCTTTCCCTAGAAGGTGGCAATTCCTCCCCATTTCTTCCTTTTAGGACAGCAGTGTCCATTCTTCCCAACTCCTTGCCATGTGGTTGTGGTTGATTGCACTGTGTAACAATTGCTTGCTTATGTGACTCTCATTCTCATTAATCTTTGAGCCCCATGTGCAGGAGCCAAAAGGAAGAAATGCACTGCGCATCTCGGGCCCTGGCCAGCACACTGAGGTGGGGGACGTACAGGTTCAGGGGACAAAATCCCACGATGATTCTGTTTTTAAATATCTGTTTCATCTAGCAGATTCTTAGCCCAGGTAGAGGAACAAATGACACCGTGTTCTTCTGCTTCTTGGGAGACACAATGCTGTTCCAATTCTGGTGTCTAAAAGCGAGCTGAACTTTATACTCTAAAGATGATGCATGTTGGCTTTATTTGGCCAAAGACCCTGGAGCCTAGAGCTGAGCCTGAGCCACTTGAGCCTGTAAGTTAATTCAGGATACGCTGAGAAGGCCGGAAATTGTCACGAGCTGGTTGTTGGTGCTCAGTTGGTCTGAATTCATGGGCGCTTTGGAGCCACGGCAGATTCCACTTCAGGAACCAAAAAGCAGAGTAAAAGGAACCTACTTGGTGCCACACAAGTGCTTTAATTGTCACAACAAACCCCTCAGCATAGGGACAATTTATATCCCAATGTATTGGGGGCCTGCCCCTTAGCTCAGTTCTTTAAGGGGCTGCTTCAACAAAGCAGTCAGGCTCAGGTTGCTGTGGTTTGATCCCCACAACTCCAGCCAGCCAAACCTGCCCTGAAGGTATTCGGAGCAAAAAAAAATCCTTATATCCCAATGTACTGTCAGGGAAACAGCTCGGCAGCATGAACACCTGCCTGGCAAGTGTAAGGGACTGAGTTCTATTCCCAGTACCAAAAAAAAAAAAAAAAAAAAAAAAAGAAAAAAAAAAGAAAGAAAGAATAATCCATTGTACTGATTGACTTAGGGATGTTGGAAAATTTGTCCAAAGTCGTGCAGCTAGGAAAGAGCAGAGGTGGGGACTTGAAACCCCAACATTGTGTACCTCCATGCCCTGTTGTCTTTACACAGAGACACAGGGTAGGAGAATTCCACATGGATGGAGAATTTGCCTCCTGTGCGGTACTCCAGAGTCACAGAAAGAACCAGATGTAGCTGAAGGCTTTGTGACCTGGAAAAGGGTCTGTGACCAAGGCAGCTAGGTGTCGTTCAATATCTGTTCTGCGCGTTTGGTAGAAGAGGACAGTCTGCTCTTAGTTGAGCATGCTAGCGCCCCCCACTCAGGTTCCGTTTCCCAGCTCCCCCCACGGCTAGGTGCTGCGTCTACCCAAGGCATATGGCGAGAGCAGTAGCGCGGCTCTGCACTGCTCCAGGGTAGTCCACTTGCAGCGCGGAAATCCATCGGTAGAAGTGACGGCGCAACCTGCGACGAAGAGGTGTGTTCTTCCCGTGGCCCTTTTTACTCCCAAGAGATTGGATGACCCTGTGGAAAAATGGCTAGATGATACGACAATGAAACGGCCCACCTCCGCTGTAGGAACTAGAGCAGAAGGGTCAGGACCTGGTTACTGACTGCCGTCTCCCCTCTATCTGTTCCAATCCAGGACCAACTAGAGAAAGCTAAGTACATCCCCGAATCAATCCTGGATGACGCACCACTTCCAGCGAGCTGCCTCCTGCTTCCATGGGTCGGGAGCCTCAGCAGACAGACCCGGAGCCCTTGCCCTTGTTCTGCAGAGCTCTCCCCTCCTCTGCCTGCCTCTGAGGCTCCGCCCACGGCAAGGCTCCTCGCTGGAGCGAGCTCGGGGTCAATAGCCCTTGTTCTTTCCCTTTTGTTGCCCCTTCACTTCTTACTCTTTCTGCTGCATGGACCACAGCCATAGCCATCCTGAACCACTGGCCCTGGAAGGCCACGATTCTGAGTCTCCAGCTTTGCGGATCTCCGTGCACGTGAATCCGGTGATGGCGAACCTTTTGGAGCATTCAGTGGTGCAAACAGCCTGCTGGCATGCGTGCCAGAGGTTGGCCACCACTGCCTACGCTATTAGTGACAAGGAACACACTCGATCTGTTAAGGCACTGCTATTTTGGATTTCTGCTTCAGCAACTTGGCCAAATATGCACACGCACACACAGCGACACCCTGGGGAGCCTTTTTAGTCTCAGATTGAAGTTTCAAACTTCGTCTATTTAAATCCTACTAATTTGGAACTTACGTGAGTTTGCCCTGGGGCAGCCTGGGTGATAAGGTACATTTGCACGGGATTAAAAATCAGTTTGCTGAGCAGATTCACAGACTACAGAGTTTACTCATTTAAACTAGGATTTTTAAGGTATTTTAGCATCTCCTATTTGCATACAATGATTGATATGCTAATTATAAGACACTCATACCTACTCATTAAAACTGGGAGGCTGCTCAGTGTGGGTAGCCTGAGAATGCTTTAGTGTGGAGGCGCAAAGCTGCGGTTGTGCACGCTAAATCCAGAGGTTTCCTCAAGTCTAGCTGGAGTCTTCCCGATCGTGATGAGCACGCACACGCTTCACTGCTTTTCTGTAGGGCGCTTCCTTGTGTCCAACGTGCCTCTGCCTCGCCCTGCAGTTAGCTACAGCTTTGGCAGCTGCGTGGCTCAGAGTCCCAGGACACCAAATGCTTGCGGGTGGGGAACACAGAAGGGCGATGTCTCCATACAGCCCATCCTTCTTTTGGTCACCGGGGGCTCAGGGGCCCAGCTCCCGAGGTTCTGGCTCTGTTTTCCTCCTAGCGCTTCTCTGCGCCAGTGCAGGAAGCAGAAAATAGCGGCCTCGCAGGACTGAGCAGCGCCGTGACCCCGGCCTGTGACGTCCTGGCTGGAAGGTGCTTCAGGTGTGGCGGCAGGCCGGAGCGATGGGGTAGACGGAGTCAGCGCTTGAAGCTATTGAACCTTNNNCGTAATCAGGTCTTCTTTCCAGGGAACTTCTACCTTGCCGGACAGAGCAGACAAAGGCTGAGAGACTCCTGGGATTCTACAATCCTTCCCTGGCCGCCTGTACTTTGGAACTATCTGGGAAGCAAATCCCAGAAGCGCAGTTGCTGGGGTGTCCTTGCCTTTGCCCCCAGGCCTCCAACGTCCATTCCTCCCTCCGTGTACCCACCAGACAGTTCCCATGTGCCTACGCTAGCAAGGACAGCTTGATCCTCCGTGGGCTCATGGCCTGTGCTGAACACTTGGGTGCGCGCGTGAGTGGAATCTGGTAATCAGTGCTGGCATCAAGTCACATATCCTAGCGGCCAGGTGAACGCAAAAGAGCGGCAGACACATCAGCTCATCTGGGAAAGCCTCACAAGGACCAAGTGGGTGGCCCTGGGCNAAGCCTTTCTAGAGCTGTAACTACTGCTCGGCATACTGAGGCAGGAACCTAGGCTGGGTAAGTCAGCAAGACCTTGCCTCAAAATAAATCTTTAAAGGGCTGGGCATGTAGCTCAGTGGTAAAGCTCTTGCCTAGCAGGCGCACATCCTTGGGCCCAATATCCAGTACCAAATGATAGGGTCCATATTTTATATAAACGCCTTTAGCTCTTCTAGTTTTAATTGTTTGCAGTTATTTCAAAACATCATGCTGGCCAAGTAAAAGATACATCATTGTGCCCTCAACCTTCAGCCCTTCCCTTTGGCATTTGCAATCTAAAGTAGCTGAGCAAAGACCCTACCAGGCAGACACGTTTCCACAAGGGGATGCCTGCAGAGACCTCTGTGTGGCCTTTCTGAGCTGGGCTGCTCTGGCACGCTCGGCGCCTGTCCTCCAGCCTCCCCATGGTGCAGTGTGGCTTTTGCAGCCCTCACTGCCCTCCCAGACTCTCCCAGCACCAGCTGCACCTCCAGGTGGGAGGAGCTGAGTGAATGGAAGATGCGGTAACCCTGGCTTACCAGGTTGAGAGCTAAGGACACGAGAGAGCCATATTTATTTCACGTGGACAAGCATGATTCTGTCGCATGCTACACATGAAAGCGCGCATGAGGAAAGTACCCGTAACAGCAGTTATGTGCTTTTGTTCGCAGGGAGCAAGGTGAGTCACAGGGTGGTTTTCAAGGACAGCATCCTCCAAGCGTGGCAGAGACCACAGGTTTTGAAATCACTGCCTTATCTCATCATAGAAGGGATGCACCTAGCTTTGCAACCTCTGCGAGGTCTGAGGAGGCTGAGGAGGCTGTCCCATCCCACCACCCAGGCTGCTCTGGGGAGAGAAGCTCAGAGAGAAAGTGCATGCCACTTGGAATCAACAAGTCCCTTCCTGGTTGGGCAGTGACAGCAACAGACAGTTGTGTTCATGGCCGTGCAGCCATCACCACTTGCACTTTGCACGATCACTGAAGACCCGCTCTGCTGAGCAGCCCGCTCAAGGCCTCCTACAGATGGGAGGGAGACAGTTGGGGGACTGAATGGATGTGGCAGAGGCAAATCGGGTTTGCCTGGACAGATTGGTGAGAGCTAGAGGCGGGAACCTCCAGGGCTGCGGCCTTGGCCTTGGCAACCGCCTGGCTCCAAAAGCTGGAACCCAAGATGGGAAGTGGGCTGGAGGCCAAGTCTGTGGAGCGCAGAGGAGCCCCAGAGCCGCAGGCAGCAAGCCTCATGGACAAGATGAGGCTTACTCCCACCTGAAGTCCTGCCCCACGGTTTCATAAAATTTAATATTATAAGGTCTATAAAATTCCCGCAGCTGGTCGATCACCTCGGGGTCGATCTGCACGTGAGTTCTGCCTTTGGATTTGCCCAGGCATCGAGGCAGGAGGCTCGACTGTGTTTTTTTCAAGCAAGGGAATCCTTTGGTCTTGTTGAAGTAGAAGTGCTTGTCCGTGATGAACCTCTTAATGCCCAGGAAGTCCTGCACGCGCCCCATCTCGCCCGCGGGGTCGGTGATGAGCCTCTCTCCGCTCACGAAGTGGATCTGGGCCAGCGGGAAGTAGCGCAGCCAGCTCTCCAGGTGCAGCGCGTACATGCCGATGCGGATGGCGTTCCAGGACACGTCCACCAGGCCCAGCGTGCGGTTGCGGAAGGACAAGCCCTCGAAGGTGGGGATGTCGGGCTTCTTGGAGAGCGTCTGCGTGTAGTCCGAGATGGCGCGGGTCACCGGGTTCCGCACCACCACGATGAGCTTGGTGTCCCGGGACATGTTGAAGATGCGGCGGGGGGCCTCTTGGGTGACGAAATAACTGGGCGTCTTCTCCAGCGTGATCTGGGTCTCCAGCGTCCTGGGCATCAGGCTCCTGCGGGCAGAAGCAGCGCATCGTTAGTGGGGGTCCGAGCACCGGAGCAGGAGCCCCAAGCCGCCGTCAGCCCCTCCCCTGGGCCGCACAGCCTGGTTTGGCGCCCAGTGAAGAGGCAACTCAGTGTTGGTTTTCATAGATATTTTTCACCGATTTGCTTTAAGAGGGAAAATAACCCAAACATCCATCAGTATGGGTTGAATAAATTGCGGATTAGCCAATTAAAGGAGTCAGGTGGGTCTCTCAGCGTGAAGAGGGAGCAACCTCCCACCTGCAGTGGCCCTCCATGTGTAAGAGTTCTTTGCGGATTCACCAGCTGCTCATTAAAAATACTTGGGGAAAAATTGCATCTCATGAACTTTTATCTTGTTATTCATAAACAATACAGTAGAATGTAGAATGGCTACTTACATGTCATTTACATTGTATTAGAACTTAGGGGTCATGCAGACGTGCCTGAGGGGTACAGGAGGGTGTGTACAGGTTATGGGCAAACATGCACAGTGGCATTATAGCTCGCAAACCCAGTGCTCCCCACGATTCTGGTAGTAAATTGACCTGGACGAGAACTGCGTCAAGTTTCCCCGTAAGGTCCACCCTGAGCCTAACGCTGAACTTGTTCTGTTCTCATGCAACTTGGCTAACACCAGGATCATGGCTGAACCGACGAACCTACGCATCACGGGCACATCTCTATACAAACTTGAGCTCTGGTAGATTTCAGCACCTCCTCGGGGGTGGGGGAAGGGTGGGGAGGGCCTCCAGCCATTTCTGAAGGATACTAAGGAGCAACTGTGTAGCTTTAATAAAGACAGGCAAGGTATAGCTGTGTTTACCTCAGGAAGGATCCACAAGAAACGGGTAAAACTGGCTGCCTCAGGGGAGGCAGGCTGAGGTGGGTGTAGAGGCAGGAAAGGAAGGCTAAGTGAGAATCACTTTGTCTTTTATAATCTTTTACACTGCTTGAAAATTTTAATGCATTTAATGCATATTCAAAATACAAAGTAAGCCACTGAATATTGTTCTGGAAGAGATATTGCTCCAAATATATTAAGCAAATCTTTTTGGGGGTAGGAGGGGAAAACGCTTGTTTTGCATGAAGAACAACTGTTCTAGAAGTGATTCCTGGCATCTTCTCCTGTTGAGAAAACATCAGAAATAAATCTTCTGTGGAGGTTGTATGAAGCCCAGAACGCCAGGGTCAGAGGCCGCCCGAGCGAGGCAGGCGGCTGCTCTCCTCTGCCTTGTTTATTTCATCTCCTGGCTCTGCTGGAGATGAGGCGGGAAGCTGAGAAATCTCCTGCCCAGCAAGCCTCTTCCAGGCCTTCAGAGGCGAATGCCCTGCTTCCCATCGTTGCTTTTGGCTCATGGCCATGTTCTTCTCTCAACGAGTACTTCTTGATTTTGGCTGTACGTGAGAACGATGCAGTTTTCTAGGGGTATTTTTGTTTTAAACTTTCTTTTTAAAATAAAGGTATCTGGGCTCTTACCTAGAGCAGTTGATTCAAACTAAGGTTGGGTACTTCTTAAAAGCTCTTCTGTCAGTTCTAAGGCAGGACTAAGAAATGCTTCAGTCCCCTTCTGCCCGTTCCTTGTACTCTGATTACCAACCCCTGGCCTCTGTCCTTTCACGCCTCAGGAAGACAGAGCCTTCCAGCCTTCTGCTCCGCAGCTCCTACAGGACACAGCGCCTCTACCTAATGAGCTGGCCTCCTAGTTCTCTGACCTTATCTACCACGAACACCTCCATTTGTCTTCTCTTCAGCAGTTCCTACACACAGCACCTCTTGGGTTTTGTCATTGAAATCTCATGACTTTGAAAGGCTTAGGTGCAACATTGCACTCCCCATGAAACACGAAACACAGTGGGCTGGATGAAGAGCCTCCAGCTATGTCCACCTAGACCCCGGGTGTGACCTGAGGGGGCCTTACTTGAAGTCTCTGCAGATGGAACTAAGAACCTACAGGTAAAATCACCCTGGATTGGGGGGGACCAAAAGCCAATGATGAGCGGCCTTTTAAGTGAAGAGCCAACGGGGAAGACGACTACCTAAAAAAGAAAGGCAGGGCGTGGAGCAACAATGTGCAAGCAGAGAACACCAGAGACGGCCCCCAGAGCCCGGGGGGCAGGAAGACGTGTGCTCCTGAAGTCTGAACGGCTGGCCTTTGAACTGTGAAGGAGTAGACACAGGCTGTGCTCTGCTCCTCGGTTTATGGTAATTTGTTATGGCAGCCCTAGGAAGCTACAGATCACAACTTTCCACCTGTACCGAGTCTCAAACTCATGATGCCACTGTCAAAGTCACCTCTGACCCCTGTAATTTCACTTTTTCCATCCCTTTCCTGGCCCAATTGCCAGTTATTCCAATAGCATCACCCTCATCATTAATTTCCTTGTGCTCCTTGCTCACCCCGTCTCTATAATCCGGCACTCCAACCTCTCACTCTTTCCAGTTCTCTCTCTTGGGCACCAAAGAGCAGTGAGTGAAAACACTGCCCCTGATGTGCTTCTCAGCCCTAGCTTTGGTTGCAGCCTTGGCTCTGCCAGATAACTTTGCTTTTCTGTCTTCACACGCTCGCCCATCGTGGTGACTGCTCCGGTTTCCCACCAGAAGCTCCTGCCCTCTCCTGTCCCCCGCCCCTTCTGTACATGTAGCCGCCAGCTGTCACCTCTGCACTCCTTCAACTCCCCTCTTCTCTGGAATTCAGCCTTTGCCTGGCCACATCCTGGGCCCCTCCTGCTGGCTTCAGGGACTGTCATGCTTTGATATTTTGCAAGGAGAACAATGCAATACAGGGCATATTTTATAAGGTTATTTTTATAACAAATCACAAAAAAACAACCCAAATACAAAGAGTGCAAGGAATCTGTCCACACACTACAGACCAAAGACTCCAGCTGAGGGCCTGGATCCTGATATCCTGCATGAGTCCGGCTGAAAACCTAGAGCTCGTAACAGGGCCTCCCACAAGTGCTACTGAAGGCCTAGAGCCCATGACAATGTCTCATGCTGGTCTGCTTCATGGATCTGCGCTGGGAAGGCCCAAGTCAGTGGTGGATGCTAGAAAGTCTGTGCCAGCAGGCTGAGGGATCTGGACTCGAGCCAGGAAGCGATGCTCAGGTAAGCCCCAGAGCTCCCCCCAAGAGCCGTCCTCAGCAACAGTGAGGTCCCGAGCTCCTCCAAGAATGAGAAAAGCCAAGTTCCCAACAGGAAAGCCAACAGGACAAGCTTCTCCAGGAGGCTGAGCAATGCACCATCGTCCCCTCTGGACCCAGGAAGTGACAATGCTCAAGGTGAGGAGCAGAGCTCCCTCAAAATGAATTGCACCCATCCTCACTGACAAGGAGGTCCCAAGATCCTCCTCTGACAAGCACAGCCAAGTGCGTCAGGAAAGCCAGCGAGATAAGGTCCTCCAGCAGAATAGCCAAAGAGAACCAGCAGCTCCCAATAGCTCCAATAGCTTCCCTAACAGCCTTTCTTCTTCTCCTCCAGTTCTGCCTCTTATGCTGCTGGCAACCACCCTCAACTGGGCCTCCCACACCCAGCACTATGCTAGCTCAGCTCTGCTGGGCATAGCAAGTTGACCACCAGTTGGCACCCACCAGAGGGGCCCAGGGTCACAGGGGCTCACTTGTCCACCTGTGTTTGGATCACTTGCTCTCCAGCCATCCCGGAAAACCCACCCATTAGCTCTATCAGTCCACAAATGCACAGTGCAACCAGGCTGGAACAAGTGACATTTTGTCCCTGCCCACAGTCTATATGGACACTGTCAGCAGACAGTTTTAATGGTGTTTAGTAGACCGATTAATATAGGATATCATTATGAACAAGCATAATGCACCTGAATAGAATTCCTTGAATGGGTTTTCTTAGAAATTCAGGTATGTTTCGTGATCTTGGCCCACAGTGTTGTGAGGGGTTTATAATGAGTAGACAGTATTATGCATGTGGCAGTGCGTTTAAACTCTCTCTAAGGACTTCCAACTCTATGAGGCTTATTGACATACGAGGTTACTGACTTGATAGGCCAGCAGCACAAAGAGGTTGCTTACTTGATAGGCCAGCAATGTTTGTACACTAGAGAATAACCAGGACAGGAACTGTGGGCGTGGCACCTCCCACGTGTATTCAATGAACTTAAGCCAGGAGCATCAATTAATGTCTCCTTCATTACCAGTTTGGGAAATTCTGAGAAACCCCAGTGATAGTTGGAGTGGCACATCATCCCTCCCCCCGGGCACCAGCACAAAGCTCCGCCATTCTACCTCCTAACCGGCAAGACCAAGAGACAAATCCTAAAATATAAGAACCAGACTCTGCATAAGCTCACTGTAGTCCTGTCCCAAACCAAAGGCCCCTGTGCAAGCCACATTTTCTCCGTTCCCCCCGAGGACACACTTGAATGCTTGTTTCTCCTTAGGCCATTGGAAAGGTTTCCTGGGGGCTGCTGATGACAGCGTACAGGGAGAGCGCACGTACACTCCTCGCTCCGTGTGCATGGGAGTGGGGTATTAGACAGGCCTCGAGGTGCATTTTCTCTCGTTATATTTCAGATTGAATTTCACTCACTTGCTTCCAGCTGCTACAAAACAGCTGAACTTTCCCCTCACCCTGTAACCCTCTTACACGTCTGCCTCCTTGCCTTGTCTGTGCAGCGCTGCAGAAATTACTGGAAGAACAGTGCGGCCCTCACTGCCTGGACTTGCCTCCCATCTGTTGTTTAAGCTTGCTGAGCGACAATTTGTATCTGGTTCCAGCCCCCAGATTTTTCTCAGAGAAACTACCCCTCCTGCCTTGGACAAAACTTCGGTGGGCTGAAGAGTGGGTAGGTGACGGGAGCTGGGGCCAGTGGATGCCAGCAACTATGTTACAAAGACTACAAATGTTGAGCAGGGAGCTCTTCCAACCAGACAGCTGCCCTAGAAGAGATTCCCCATCAGTTTGTTTTTAAATCCTTGGGGTCCCCTTGGTATTTTCTGTGCTACTAGGGATTGAACTCAGGGCTTCCACACTGAGCTACATTCCCAGGTCCCACTCCCCTCTTTTTTGGGACAGGGTCTCCTGAGTGCTAGGATTAAGTTAGCACTGTGCTAGGTATCTACTACCACACCCGGTTCTGTGTGTTCTTATACTTCCGAGACGGTAGTCCTCCATATTCTTCAGGAATTTTTGTCAGTACACAGCCTTCCTATAAATGATTGTGGATGTAGGTAAAAGTTGGTTCCACTGCTTGCACCTCTATCTTCTACAATCTGGTTTCTCCTTTCCTACAGAAGCTGCATCTAATTAGAAACTCCGTGAAGCCTGGGTAGGATGCATCTGGTTTGCGGCTCTCTCTCAGAGCGTGCCACAAGCCACGGCACGTGGAATCTCCACCAGCATTTCTGAGGTTTAAATGAAGCTGTATAATCTGTCTAACGCAGTCATGCTTCAAAGCCGCGAGCTCTTTTTCCAGTTCCTAACTCTTTACAAACGATCTGAACCTTTGCAATGGTCAGCCTTCCGCGTTTCTCATTTTGTAGAACCTCCTCATGGACTTCTTCCTTCTCTGGCCACTCTTCATTCACAGCGCCACAACTGAATTACAATTCACAACTTTTCTGTGCTCTTAATTGGAAAGTCAAACGATATCCATGGACCAAATACCTCACCCCACAGCTAGACTCACCACTTGCCTCCCCATGCTTACTTTGCTCCTTTGAATGCTTTTCCAAGTAATATTCCTACAAAATAAGAAAAGCCCTGAGATGCTCTTGACTCTTCCTCACGTCTGCTCTCCATTCTCGGACGTTTTCTTTCCCGGCTCTCCAGTCTCCATCCTCTTCTCCCAGCCACTCACATAGCCCAATGCCTCTGTCATCTCCTCTGACCACGGATTTCCTCTGACCTCCAGGCTTCTACTGAGCCTTCCTTATCAATCCGCCCTGCGCTCTACGGTCAGGGAAAACATTTTAAAGCAAAGCCAATCATGCCAGCCTACAGGATGCCTTCACATAAAACACACATTCCCTGGACGTGAGTACCCTGCTTTCATTTCTAGAAGGCATCCCTTGCCAATTCCTGGCCACCCAGTGCTCACACCCTTCTGAACACCAAATCCCCTCCCCAAACATCCTGTTCTTTCACGTTTGGTGTGCACTTGCTGGGTCCTGGTTTGTTTCTACGATTCTCGATCTTTTGGCTTGTCTTCTTGCCACATGGATGCCTATTTGTCTTCCCAAGTACAACTAAAATTTTACACCTCCGTAAGCCCTGCCTTGTGATCTCCTGGGGCTTTGTAGACCCACAAGCAGCTTTGTCCCACCTTGTGGTAACTGTTAGTTGTGCTCCTTTTACATCAACACACCATTAGCAGCAAGAATGCTTCTTGTTCATTTTTGCCTTCTAAGCGCATTACCTGGCACACGTAGGAGCTCAGTTCCCGCATTCAGGATCAGAGGCACGCGCTGGCTGAGAAGAGGCGGTGTCACTCCAGGTTCCACTGTGTAAGGAGTGGCTGGTGTAGTGGTTGGCACAACTTGAGAAGGTAAAAGCTTAACTGAGTCTGCCCATCAGCTCCACGCTTTAGTGTGGAAGCCCCGCCCTAGAGTTACGGCGCTCTACTTCCTCGGAGGAGCTCCCGTCTTCCCAGTCAGCCTGGGTGTCGCACTCTTGGGCCTCTGATCCTGATCCTGGCGTACTCATCGGCCTTCCATCGCAGACCCATCAGCCTCCTGATACAGACGTGCTCGGAACGCGGCAGGGAGCTCCCCACCTCGGACTGAACCCTTCAGTGTCCAGTGTGCACACACCCTCTGCACACCTCCTCATCCGACTGGCTGACTGCTGTTGTAAGCTAATCTTGTAGTTTCTTACAGGTTTTTACATCTTGTGTTGAATCTGTTCCTCTAGTAAAATGCTTACTGACACAGCAGGTACAACTGACTTGTAAGAAGGGCAAGACTTCTTTGGCTCATTCTTCGGAGGCTCCAGTCCATGACTGGTTGGCCCTGTGGCCTTTGGATCTGTGGTACCGCAGTGCATCACGGCGGTGTGTGTGTGGTGAGACAGCTTGTTACTACACAGTCAGGAAGCACAAAGGGAGGAAGAGGAAAGAGCTGAGCCTCTGACACCCCCTCCAAGGCCCCCTCCAATGCCCAAAGGCCACACTCCTGGCGCTTCTGCCACCTTCCCAAGCCCTAGCATGGCCTTAGGGGCTCTCAGTGCTGGATCCGAAAGCCTTTCTTTAGTGCTCGGGCCTTGAGCAGGCTTTGGCAGGTAGTCCTGGAGGAGATATTTTTGAGGTTTTTAAGAATTCACTGTACACCTGGGTGCTGTGGTTGTAGGCTAAGTGGGGGAAGATGGGGTGT
>NDGM011154905.1:0-12158 GCA_002564305.1 Octomys mimax | reverse complement strand
CCTGTGCCTTGCTAAGCTTGTTTTGAGTAGGTGCTTTAGACCACTGAGCCATCTCACCAGCCCCATGGAAGCAAATTTTGCTGAACGCTTCTTTTCACAAACCGAGCGATTACTGTATTAGCATCCCTAGAGCTTCTGTGTTTATTATCCTCTCATTGTAAATCTTCCCTGACTGATGTCATCTTGTTTGGCTTCAGTGATCACCAGCACGATGATGATCTACAAATATGTATTTTATACCTCACTCTGTATTCTGAATATTAGGTCAGGACATCCCTCTGTTTGCTAAGACAGGAACCTCACGCTCAAGTTCCAAATGGGACTTGGGCTGTCCCTACCAGTCAAGCACTGCTCCTCACTGCCTTACTGACTGCACTGCACCTTCTTCAAGAACCTTGATGTAGGTGTTCAGTGTCTCTGTGTTAAAGCTGTGGTCCCCAGAGTGGCCCAGTTGGGTGGTGGAAGAACCTCAAGGAGGTGGGACCTAGTGGGGGTCCTCAAGTCATTGGAAGTTGGCCTTTGCAGAGGACTGAGGAGCTCTTCCTCCTGCTTTGCTTTCTGGCTTGTGACATAAACAGTTTTTCTGATGCACTGTCTTACCTCAGAGCTAAAACAATGGGGCCAGTTGATCATGGATTAAAACTTCAAAAATGTGATCAAAATGAACTTTTTCTCTTTATAAGTTGTCCTTTCTCATCTCTGCACAGTGAGTGACAGGAAGCTGTCTGACCCAAGTATCTGTCTCATTGAAGCCTCCACACTTGTCCAAACCAAAGCTTGGGAACAGACCTTTATTTTTCCCTTCTATTTATTTTCTTATGTCTCATTCATTTACTTAAATATTTGCTGAGGATTTTCTCTGTGCCAGATTTGTGTGCTAGTTTCTTAAAAGTCAGACATGCGCTCATAGAACTTCTGGTCTAGCAAGACAAGTAGACAAGCTGGGTGTGGTGGTGCAGGCATCTAATCCAAGCACTATGTGAGGATGTGAGAGGAGGGCTGCAGGTTCAAACTCAGCCTGGGCACCTGAGTGACTTAGGAGAAAAATAAAAAAATAAAAAGTGGTTGGGGATGTAGCATAGTACAAAGGCCCTGGCTGAATCCCCAGTACTGCCCACCCCACCAAAGACAGACATTAAATGAACACAATTTTTTTTTCCACTTATGTATTTGGTACAGGGTCTCACTACACAGTTTGGACACGTAGTGATCCTTCTGTTTTCAGCCTCCCCAGTGCTGGAATTGCAGGGGTATGCTATCACACCTAGACTAAATTGCCAGCTTAGGATGGGGCTGGCACAGTATGCGGGAATGGAAATTGAACCATAGTTCCTGTGCTTGCCAAAGCAGGTGCTTAGTCAGCTGATCCATCTTGCTGGCCCATGAATACAAATTTATTACTAATTATTATGCTATAATTTAGGAAGGAGGTACAAGGAACAGTGAGAGCATCTGGTTCAGTTCCAAGTCCTGTTGTTTCTACTTTCCAAATGCTTCCTTCTCACCTATCTAACCTCTTCATCCTCACTGCTGCTATAGGCCATCATGTTCTCATTGGCTTTCTGCAGGAGCCTCTTTCCTGTGTAGCTCTACCTCAGAAATGCCTGCTTCCCAAAGCTTCTCAGGATACATTGCATGCTTCCCAGAAAATCACTCAAGGTTCTTTCTGGCCGGACCCCTGTCTCTCTAGCTGTATCCACTATCTGCTTGGTTCTTCCAGGTGGAGAGCTCTTCACCTCTCAATAGGAAAGAGCTGGGGTTGGGTGCTTTGGCCAGCCTTGCACTGCCTGAGCCTTCCAGAGGCCTAAGTGATGCTAGGTGACCCAAGGAGCCCTATGTAAGGGTCTGGGATTTCTGAGCTAGAGAACTTTGGATCTCCTACACCCAGGGATCCCAAATGGACTGGGTCAAGGAATGTGTCAGGACCAGCTGGAGCTTTTTTATAAACCTCACATGTTTGCCACTTCTATCTCTTCTTGGATGGGATGAATTAGGGGTGACTGACTCAGCTGCTCCCCTATCTACCCTCTCACTGTCCTCCAGAGGCTGCTCTTCTGGCTCTTCACAGGAAGGAGCTATGAGGCCAGGGAGTTTGTTGTAAGGTAGGGGAGCTGAGCTGGCAGAACAGTTGACAGCCTCGGAACAGCCTGCTGCCCCGGCGATTCCCTTCCTTGGCCTCTGGACTTTATTTCCATTTTCCTGATGGAGGAGATGGGTTAGCATTAATGGTGAGAGAGTGTGAAGATCTGAATTCATTCTGTAAATCTAAGTTTTGGCACAATCGTGGATGACTTTGTACTTGCTGGGTTGAAATGGGGCTATCACCCTATTATGGCAGCTTTGAATAAGGATGAAATGGCCTTGGAATGAAACTGAGATGTTCTGTGTACAAAATGCCCTCAAAATGACTTGGACTCGAAGCAGCACATGACCCAATCCATCTGCTCCCCGCAGATGTCCCTGGGTGGCTGTGTCCACCTGCCTCTGCAGCATCATTGTCCAGACTCCTTCTTGATGTGCAGGCCCCCTATCAGGCTGAGCTGAGACTGCCTAAGGATTTTCACTTAAGAGCTGACACAGAGGTACCCTCTTGTCCTCAAACTGCCTCACTCCTATGGGTGGACGCCTGTTTACATTCTCACTGATTCTGGCTGTTCTCTGTCAATTTACAAATGCCCCCGAGGCAGACATTTCAAAAACCTGATTAGCCATTGGCATCTCATTGCAAATCAATTCACTTGCCAGTTAGAGCTGCCCTGAACCTCCAGCACACAGGATATTGTCATAGGGTTTCTGGAAAATTCTCTCAGGATACTTGGCAGTTCATTGAATGAGAACCTCAGAATCCCAGGAAACGAGGGCAGGGACTGTTGTGTTCCTGAGACAGACAACCACTGTGTGAGCATCAGGCCTGGGGCTGCAAATTGGGGCACTGTTTTAGCTACTTTTCTCATCACAGGAACAAACATCAAACACCCACAATTTAAAGGAGGAGAGGTTCATTTTGGCTCACAAGTTTTAGAGGATTCAGCCCATTGTCAGTTGGCTCCATGGCAGGAAGGCTGTGGTGGAAAGGTCTGGGTGCAGGAAAGCTGCTCAGCTTGGGGCAGGCAGGAAACAGAGGAGCTGGGCAGGAGGCAGGCCTTCCCGGGTCACCCCCCCAGTGACTGGACCCCTAGGACTGGGCCCTACCTTTTAACAGCATATTCATCTCTGGACTCATCAGTGAATTTATCCGCTGATGAGCACAATGCACACAATCCAATCACGTTTCAAAAGCTTTGTCTCTGAATATGTGAGAATTCTGCGGGAACATTCTACATCTAAGCCATAATAAGCACAGAGTCCCTGGGGCAGAGGCACTGTCCTGGCCAAGTTGAGGATGCTTGAGACAGGCAGTGAGACAGTGCGGGAGTTAAAAGCTGTCTGCTTCGTCATTGCACTTCGGTTGTGCGTGACTGTCTTTTCTAGGACTGCGTGACTCTCTTTACTAGGAACGCATCTACGGCAGCCGGTGCTTTGCCCTGCCCCGCGTGTGCTCCCTGGAACTCTATCTGCTGCCCACTGCTCTCCTCTTACATCGTGTGGGCCTTATCTTCTACTTAGGTCTGTAGCCTGTGCCAGCTCAAGGGACTGGCGAGAGCGCTGAAACATGGCCCCTTATTTTAAGGACAAGGAAAGTGAGATGCACAGTGGAGAAGTAGCTTTCTCAAAGTCACACAGCTGCCTTGCTCTGACCAGGACAGGACTTCCCGACTGTCAGTCCCATCTTGTGTCTTTTGTATCACTGTATTGTCTCACTACAGACAGGAGCTAGGACCACTGCCTCTGCGATAAAACATCCCCTGCATGGTATTACAGTGATGGGCATAGGTGAGTGTTTTAGAGTAGAATGGGCACTGTTATGCCCCATAGCGAGGACATATGGAGCTGGAGAAAAGCATTGAAACTGGTGACAGGCTAGATGTTATAGTCACTTATAGTCACCTGTGAAAACACACTGAGTTCTAAACTTCTATGTTAGAAGTCTGCGCTAATCAATATGGGAATGAGGAACCTTGTGTGGTTAAGTGAATTGAAATCAAGTAAAATTAAAAATTCAGTTTCTTAGTTGTACTAGCTAAATTTCAATTTCTCATTAGTGATATGCAGCTAGTGGCTACTATATCGATACCACATATATAAAGTATTTCCATTGCTGCAGAAACTCCTCTTGAACAGCACTTGGCCAGACTTCGGGGGTGGAGATACAGGAGACCAGTTTCCTTATGTCTAGGAGTTTAGAGTCAGTGACTTTTTCAGAGCATCCTGAGATGCATTCAACCCTGTCCTACTAAGGGAACCAAATATCCTGGAAAGACCTCTATTGCCATTGTCACCTTCAGATAACATTAATGACTGGAAAATTACAGCTTCAGCCAGGAATTACCTAGTTGCTGACTTGGGCTAAAACGGAAAAGGAACGTGTGGCTCTGTTTTAACTCTGTGCTGCTCAGGGTTCCGCTGAGCGCTCTGGCGACTGACACCGTGTGACTGCATTGCTGCTGTGCTCTTCTGGGGCTGGAGAGTGAGTGTGTGAACTCTTAGAGGTCTGCACACTGTCCTATACATCTAGTTCATGTGCCATTGGAGGATTTCTTCCGATTCACACCTTCAATTACAGCTTCAAATCCTTTGCAAATTTGGGAAAATTTTAATAGCCTTGTTCAGTGTGGCCTTACTAGGGAACACTGTGCAAATAATCTGGCTTTCTCCTCAGCCCCTCTATAGGGGGCACCCTGACCCAAAGTGTGCCACAGAGAAAAAGCATAATTGCCTATGTATCTGCATTTAAATCTCCCTTTCTTTCTAGGACCTCTGTGTCCTGTGGTGTTCCCCATTGCTGCACGATTAATCCTAGCTGATTAGATTTCCCAAGAACTCACCCTTCCGTCTGATTAAGACAGCTCATCAATGTCTTGGGGTACTTACTTTATTTTGGGGGACCCCAAAGGAGTGAATCTCTAATGGTTAATTTTAACTGGTTGACCGCTAGGAGACAGGGAAGAGGAACTGGAGCAAAGATATTGCTCAAACCTCTTAATAAAGTTATATCGCATTGGTGGCTTCTTTCTCCTAAGGCCGTGTCACCCCACAGCTGAAGCAACTCCCTTGCTGTCATATCTGGAAAGCAGTTTGTCCATCCGTACCTGCCTCTGGAAATGGGGCTTGCACTTTCCAGACTCAGATGACCCAGAAACAGCCACTTTGGTGGGCCTTGGCCAACCCTGAGTCTTGTGGATCAGGCTGACACCAAGCCCTGATTTAGGCTTCTGGTTTGGCCTCCCAGGGTCTGGATCCCTGTAATCATAATTTATCTAATACCTTACTTCTTCCAGGATTCCACTTTTCCCATTTTTTAATTTTAGGAATTAGAGTCCTAGGACCAAGGACTGTGCTATATTTGCCATCCCACAGCTTATGGACATCCCTACCTATCTCTCTTTAGTCCTGTCTCCTAAAAAGAATGCATTATCCTCTAGTTCCACATGTCCTGAACCTTCTGGAAGCCTGTTTGCCCAGTAAGCCACTTGGTGGATGTCTGCTACTCTACAGTGTCCTGTGTATTTCTTACGTCTCCTACCCCTTTGTTTATCAAGTGCTTTTGCTATGTCAAGCTGCATGATAATGGCAGTTTACAAGTGCTCTCATTTTATCATTGCGGCAGCCCTCGTAGGCTGGTTCTATTATTATCCCTGTCTTAAAGATGAGGAAATTGAAGTTCAGAGAGGTTAAGTAACGTATCTGATAGCCTATAGATACGAAGTAGCGGGTCAGGACTGTAAGCCAAGTCTACTGAACTCTGGAAACTGAGCTCGTAGCACCAGGCTCTGCTGCCTGCATGGTGGCTGTCCCTCCTCACTGTAATGGAGGCAGACCAAAGCGCATCACTGGGAATATACTGGCCTCTCTTTCTTCTGTTTAATTTGTCTGACTGGACCATGGAACATGTACAGTACCAGTGAGCCACAATCTTGTGGATCTTCTGGGATTGTGAGCTAGTTATATCCATCAGCTTTTGTTTGGCATGTAGTAGGCACTGTGCAGATATTGAGAGGATTATGTAAGTCTATTACTTTCTCACCTTTCATATATATATATATGTATATATGTATATATTATATTACATTCCATTGCTATACTGTTTTTGATATTACACTATTAGTAAAACTTCCCAGTGCTAAAATCAAGAACAAACTTGATTTTATTTTAGTCTTTTCTTTTTTTTTAATTTAGTTTTTTCTTTCTCTTCTTCTTTTTCTTTCTTCCTAGATAGGGTGTCATTATGTATTCTTCCTTTTCCCTCCTTCCCTCCCTCCCTTCTTTCCTTCCTTCTTTCTTTCTTTCCTTTCTTCCTAGATAGGGTCTCATTATGCATTCCAGACTGACTTTGAATCCATTATGTGGGCCAGGCTAGCCTTACTTGGAGTCTGATTTATGAGCAATCAGGTGATTATTTATTTTACACAAATTCTTCCTGTATCTTGAAATATGGGCACACGGGAAACAATAAGTGGGTTCCATTCTAGAACATCTTCAAAGATTGCCATTTTGATAGTAAATGTAGTATAAAGTAGGGAGGTTTAAAGTTCAAAATTCACTGCGAATTTCTGTCAATAGCAAAGATGTTTCTACCCAATGGGATTATCATACAAGTGTCCAATGAGATAACTTTCCTTGCATTGAGGTCTGTCTAAAAGCCAAGAGAAGAACTTGGTAAACTTTACTGTAGGTATGTTTAACTTTGTGCATATATGTCTATGTGTCCGAGTGTGCATCTGTATATTGATATGCACATGCATGACGTGTACAAGCAAGCTTTGTGTGAACATGCATTTGTGTTTGTATATGCATGTGTTATGGTTTATGTCTAGTGGTCCACTCAAAGCCTCACGCAGTCATGGGGCAGCTTCTGGAGTTGGTGATTGATTCTTGATCCAATGTTGGGATTCTGGGTGTGAGTGCCCTGGGCAGATACCCTGCATTACAATGTAAGGAGAGGAGAGAGGCTGGCTAGGTGTCTGAGTTGCTGCCACTCCTTTTGCGCTCTCTGCTTTTTGCCACCACCTTGAATGGTAGCTGTGTGCCCTGGGGCACTCTGCCTTGGAGTCAGCTGAGTATGGACTGACCTTCACTAACTGTGAGCTAAATAAACCTTTTCTTCCTTCATTTTGGGTGTCAGGTACTTTGTCCCAGCAATGGGAGAAGAGTAACTAGTTAGAACAATGTCTATTCACATGCATGTATTTTATGCTTACATGTATGTTTGTTTATATGCATGAGGCTTAGGCTGAATAAGGCCCCTGTGAGATCAAACACTAAAGTGAAATTCATCTTTCTGAAGTTTGGGTAGATAGGGGTGATATCTAGGTTTGCGAGAGAATATTGCAATGATGACAGTACTTGTTACCCAATGTGAGTGGTCTTGGCTATATTCTGAGTGGTAGTTAGATAGAAAATAAAGCTGGAGATTAGGTGTGATGGCTGTAATCTTATAACATGACTTACATTCATGAACTAAAATGACTTATAAGGTGATAGTCATCATGTGATTTTCAGGTTTTAGAGACAGTGTTATTTCTTAGTAAAGTAACTTGTAGTCTAGATCTGAAATGTCCTTTTAATCCACGAGTTAAAAGTTTGATCCTTAGCCCAGCGTACCATGGGGAGGTGGTGAAAGATGTAAAGGTAGGGACTATTAGACAGGAGCTCAAGTCACTGGGATCATGGCCCTGAGGGGGATACTGGGACCCAGACACTTCCTGTCTCTGTTGCCTCCTGGCTGCCAAGTGGTGAGTAGCTCCAACTGCCACATGTGCCTACCATGACATGTGGGGAAGGAGAAGCTGGCACCCTTCCAGGGACTGGCTACATGAAGAGTGGTGGGGCAGAATCCTATGTAGGAGCCACAGTACTGCAGGAGCATGGCTCACTTTTTACCCTCTTTTAGAGAGCTCTCAAACCATCCCAGCACCAGTGATAGAGAAGAGAGATATTAGTTCTGGCTCTTGGAGAAGGTGATATCCAGAATAAATGCTCTTCTGTTCTTTTATGCTCAATAGCATCAGGAAGGTGGGCTGGCAATGCTAGTTCCTTTTGGTTTATTCTAACAGTTCAAGCTGAAGTTTCTGGAAGCAGGGCCAGGTGTCCAAGGTACAAATTTAAGGAGGCTCGCACTCTGACTGCACTTATTCACTGTGCTCACTCCCAGTGCTTCCTTAAATTTTCCACCCTAGGCTCTCTAGTGACTTCCCTCTGGTCCAGGCCCCAGGGAGGACCTTTTAGGTTATGCCCATCGGGAGGGCAGGTGGGTAGGAGGACACAGTTTTACATAGTTCCCTGTCCCCTGATTCTCCCAAGTCCATCATCCTGGCCAAGAATAACCTAGCATATTGTCACATGGGCGAAACATCACACTGGGCTTTGCAGGAGGAGGCGTTTCTCATTTCTCTGAAGCAAGCTCTGACTTTGCCAGCTGATAGCGCCATTGGTTGAGGTGAAGAATAGGGGGCGAGGACAGGCAGTGAAGTACCCCTGGAAGAGGAGGGGATGAGGCATTGGGATGCTGCCGAGGTCATGGCTGAGGGACAGCGGACAGAGTGGCAACAGTTAGCACAGAAACCTCCCGCTAAGACTTGAGGGCTTGTTTGCCCGAGAGAATGGGGTCTGTCGGCTCGACACAGCCAACCCTGTGGCCCTCAGCTCTCCACTGGTTCAGGCAGCTCCCTCCTTGCTTACAGGTCAGCGCTGTGAAAACAGAGCTGCGAGCACAGCGCTTGCCTCCTCCCTCCTCTTTCGTCCCTCGCTGCTCAGGGAGCTCCTGAGCCTTTTCTTCTATTGTACGTTTCCATTGAATGTTCTCTTCTGTACATCCTACTTCTACTGGATGCTGTATTGCCTACCAATCACTGAGTTTACTTTTAGAACCTAGAAAAATTCTGTCACTGAATTAAGAAGATGAAAATAGTTTATCAATGAAATACAGTGTCTCTGTATTACTTGGCAATTACAGTACTTTATCATTTCCACATACATTGTTTTATTTGGCACAACAACTCTCTATGTTAGGTCCCAGTAATATACCCATTTTATGGATCAGTAAACCGAGGCTCAGAGAAATGGTGACTTTTTCAAGGCACTAGCAGGTGCCAAGATTAGAATGGAACTCTGTTCTTTGGATTCCGATTCCAGAACTTTTTCTACCAAGTCTTATTGCCTCTCCCTTCAGTCAACTCAAAGATTGGCCCAGCTGACCAATAAGATTGCATTCAGTCAACTTTTGTCCCAAGTGGACCACTTTCTGACCTTAGTTTTTCTAGAACCAATGCCTCCTACTCTTACCACATCCTCTTCCAACCACACCCAATCAAGCCCTCACCTGGGGGGTCCAGATGGGACACTATTAGGTAGATGGCGAGGTCCATGAAGGAGCAGTTACACTTCCAGGGGTTTCCACTCAGGTACAGGGTTTGGAGTACCACGAGGTGGTGCAAGGCTGCGTGGTCCAGGGTCTGCAAGCCAGTGTTTCTGAGGTCCAGGTACCTCAAGGAGCTGGTGTTGGCAAAGGTGTGTTTGTCAAGAGATAACAGGCGAGGGTTGTTGGCAAGGTTGAGCTGCACCAGGTTGTGGAGCACTGAGAAGCTGAATGGGGAGATGGAGGTGAGGTTGTTGGAGCTGAGGTCAAGGTAGATGAGTCTGAAGACCCCGATGAAGGTATAATCCATCACCTCTTGGATCCAGTTGTTGTGACAGTCCAAGTAAACGAGGTCACTGAGGAGTCCTAGATGCATGGCTGGCAAGCTAGTGATTCTGTTATTGTTCAGGTACAGCCTCCGGGTGTTCAGGGGAATGTCAGGGGGGTATTCCGTTAAGTGCATCGCTGTGCAGTTCACCTCCTGGGCTTGACACAGACAGCTATTTGGACACTTTGATGCCGATACCAGACCCATTCCAAAGGAAAAGAGTAACCATCCGGGGCCAGGGCCTGAAGCAAGGGACATAGTAAGAAGCCAGGACTACCCTCTTTCCACCTTCCTGCAGGCGCAGCCAGTCCCTCTGATCCAAAGGCTGCTGAGGGGCGGGGCGGGGCGGGGGAGGGGTGCTGGAAAGAACTGTAACACTCTAGCTTTGTGCAAAGCAATTTTCCATTACAGGAGAACTGAACAGAGTTGAAATGGGAGGCCTGATGCCCTGCCGCCCAGCTTCGCAGCTCTGCTACTCTCAGTCCCAGACTGCTGCTGGAAGCCGGCCCACTTGGCGGCTTTGAAAGGTCTCACCCTCTCCCTGCCTTTGAAGTGAAGGGGAGCCAGGGGAGAGCCACATGACAATGAGGTTGCCAGTTGACACCTTTGTGATGTCAGCAGCCTCAGGAGACTGCCTGGCAGAGGCCAGAGACTGCCTCAACTCTGCCTCTGGGTGGTGTGGGGGTGTTCTGTGTGTCTGGGTAAGCTGGCTATCCCAGGGGGGCTCTGCGGTGGGGAGGGTCCCACAGCATGTGAAGGCGGGGGACACACATGCATTCTCCATGTCCAGGGACAGCCCCTCCAGAGGTGTAGGAGAGGATTAGGCCCAGCCCCCTTCACTCGCAGACCAAGAGACAGGCTGGGAGTTCCAGCCCAGCTCCAGTTCTGTTGGGAGTTGTGGCTTGCTTTTAAGGTCAGCTCTCTGAGTGGGTCTTTTCTGGGGCACTGAATTTAGAGGGGTGACAAGTTTTTGTTGTCAGCAGGAGAAGATAGGAGAGCAGGTGCCACATTTGCAATGAGGCAAAGGGAATTCCTGTTAGATTTTACTGCTATCTGCATGTGTATATATATATATATATATATTTTTTTTTTGAACAAGTATGAGCTACTCCCCTTAAATACAATCCAAATGTGCAATAATGTGAACTATTTTTAGCCAATTGCATTCTCCTAGGACTTTTAAAATTCTGAGTGCCTCTTTACTGATTCTAGTTCTTTAACTACTTGACACATGATGATAGGAGCCTCTTGGAGGGAGGATTTGGGCCCAGAAACTGAAGGACTGAGTACAGCACTCACTCTGTGGAGGCAGGCACGTTGGCAGACATGAAGACATAGCATCTCAGGAGTGGAAATTTGTGTTTCAGGGAAATAAGCATTTTATTCTTTAAAACATTCACATGTAGCTTAGCTAGGAATATTAATAATGCAGTGCAACCTATATTTAGCCTAGCATAGTGTCTGGCACCTGGTATGTAATAAATATTTATTGAATGAATGATGCGTGAATGTCTCTGATGGTATGCTTCCTTTCTTGCCTCTCTGCCAAGAGAGAAATTAATAAAGTCGAGTGGATTTGTGGCTAGTTAGCTAATGCTTGATTATGTTTACTTACTCAGCATTCCTTGGGTGACTGGCTATGAATTAATATGACTTAGAAGTGTTTACCAAATTGAAAGTGACCTTATTTAAGCAGAGATTTCAAACACTTAGAGTAATGACCCAAATGCTGGTTGTACTAATTGAAACTGGATTTAATTGATAGGGGAGCCATGCTTTCCTTATAATTAAAAAAATCCTATTAAAAATAGGCTCCTCCCTAGATCTTACATGATTGTCCAGGAGGGAAATTTGGAGCATGAAGTATATAGAACAGAATTAATTTCTGAAGTGACCCTTTCCTCCAAGGGTGATGAGAGGGTGCGTGTGCGAGGGGATGCTGAGTGGGGAGTAGGCTGCGGGTGTTGCGGACTCCCCATCTCCAGGAGGTACGATCACCGCCGAGCTTCACGGAGTGACTCTGTGGACTGTCTGCTATTTCTTTAACCCCTCTCTCCCTTGTTCTGACTCTTTCTGCCCTCGGAGAGTCCTGTCTCCTGGTTGTCTCATTTTAATTTCCAGCTTTCTTATCCAGACTTAACTTTTTCAATACAGTAGCCATGGGCTTGGGCTTAATCTCTTTGCCCACAAGTGTCCTCACTTAGCAGAGCCTTAGATAATTTAGATAAATACATCATGGCTCCTGGTTACAGTTAGTCAGCTGTTCCTCACTCTTTGGGGTGTTATCATCTTACAGCACTTTGAATGGTTAACTTCAAGGAGTATTTCTTTTGCTTGTGCTGGGTATGTATCTCTCTCTCTCTCTCTCTCTCTCTC
>NDGM011154865.1:0-10942 GCA_002564305.1 Octomys mimax | reverse complement strand
CTCTCTCTCTCTCTCTCTCTCTCTCTCTGTGTGCGTGTGCGTGTAATTCTTCATCTCTTCTTTCCTACAGAGTGATTAAGAGTGGTCCATCTTATATCTTCATAAATAGCGGACTTCATTACAAGAAAGAAACCCTGAACTTGAGGAACATAAAGTATTTATGGAGGATAATAATCCACACTTGTGGTTTGATCTGGCATAAGATACCATCTTTATATGCCAGATTTGTAAGAAAACCTGCTTCTTTGTGTAGGAGGAAAGCATCTCTATTTTCTGCTCTATAATGTCAGTGGAGAAGTATGTTAAGGACAAAGGATAGTTATTGCCTTACCTTCAAGATGCATAGCAATGTGAGATACTCTGAGTGAATTTTGCCTAACAGAACTAATGGGTCTGTACACATTTGCATTATAATAAATGCCAAAATGGATCTATTTAAAGTTTATACTGATTTCCCCTCCTACTAATGATTCATGTAAGTTTGTATTTCTCTAACCCTTCAGCTACATTGAGCTTTGTTCACTTTTCAAAATTGAAGTATTTCAATTGGGGAAAATAGTACTTCTGGTTTTATAATTTTTAATTTATTTTCTTTCTGCTGAAATGACATATTTTCATGTTTTCCATTTGTAGTTCTTATGCATGAATTACACTCTCATGACTTTTGTAACATTTTTCTATTGATGATTTCATCTTTTTGATAATTCATAGTTTTAGTATATTAAATCATGAATATATAGTATATCATGTGATACAAATTTATGCTATAAATTCCTTAGCATTTTTGTCTTTATTAGCTACAGAAATTTGAAGTATGATTTGTACTCATTAAAATTCTCTCATTTTCAGAAATTATAACTTTCGTTCCATAAATAGCTCTGTACTTAAAAATGAGTTCAGTACCATTCTACAAAAAGAAATATGTGCAGTATTTGCTAAATTCATAGCTATATTTCAACAAATATATTAGCAAGTCTTTTCCCTGAAATATAAAATTCATTGTGAGCAGATATATTGTCACATTAAAATAAAAGTGCAATATTGTAAAACACAGGGAGTCCAAAATTTAACCTCTCAGAATTTTTTAAGTTCCAAAAAAATCCATGCTTACTGAATTTCTTTAGCAAATTTCACGACATAGCCATCTGATAGCATTCAAAAAAATTAAATACCTTGTCTTCTTCCAAATATCTGATAAACTTACCATAGTTACAACACAAATACAAAGAAAATTCACTGTTTTGATTACTTTTTCACATGATTTTACTATATAAAGCACACATATGCATGATTAGTGATGTGGTACAAACCATACTGTGAACTTTTCTTTTTTCACTTGACTGAGTTGTTGAAATATTCTCTTTAAATTCAAGTGCCTGATACAAAGAAACTGAATTTAAGTTTTCTGTTCATAGGAAATTTTTGTAATTATATATTGACAGGTAGCTAAGTGTTTGATATTGTTTGAATGTTGGAAATATACTTTGTAATGATTTCAGAGAAAGCCTGTAATGAAATCATAAACTACTCAAGAACTAAAGCTCCAAAAGCAATTATATGGACAGCAAAAATTAGAATTAATCCAATAATTAAACTATATATGAAAAATCAATGTTAAATGAATGAAGATCTTTGCTACTAAAGAAATTGGAAATTAAAATGACAAAGCCCCAACACATATCCCTGAAACCCAGAAAACTACAAAAATTACACACTTATAGTCCAAATATTAGAAACCCTAAATGAAATGGACAAATTCATAGACATCTAGGAATTAACACAATTTAAACAAGAAAATATAAAACCTCTAATTAAATATACTTAATAATTGATAGTGAAATAAAGGCAATTAAAACATTAGCAACAAAGGAAATAGCAGGACATGAGAAATTCCCTGCTGAATTTTACCAGAACATCAGAGAAAAATTAATGTCAGTCCTCCTCATACACTTGCATAGAATCACATGGAAAAGAACTTTGTCAAACTCATTCCTTGAATCTGGCTTTTCTCTAATGCCAAAATTTAATAAAGTCTCAATAAAAAAATGAAAACTGGAAACTATTTTCTGAATTAACGTAGATACAAAATTAATTAACAAGTTGCTTGCATACCTAATGTAACAAATTTTTAAGTTCATGTATTATAACCAAACTTCGCTCATCACAGGGGTATGAGGATAGTACAATATGTGCAAATCAGTCAAAACTATACAGCTCACAAATAGAAATAAGGAGAAAAATATATTTATCATCTTAATAGATGGATAAAAAGCCTTTGACACAATTCAGCATCTATTCATATAGAAACCTTGAAAAAAGTAGGGCTAGACCTTAACTTGAACAGATAAAATTGAGTTATCATAATCTCACTGGCAAGATCACACTAGATGTTGAAAAAATAGAAACACTCCCTTTAAAATCAGGAACAAAGAAAGATATCCATTCTCACCATTCTTATTTAATATAGTATCAAAATGAGTAGCATAGCAACTACGATTGTCAGAACAATCAGTTAAGAGAAATATAAAAAAGATTAAAACAAGGAAGGAACAAGGTAACATTCTAATTTGCAGGTAGCATTGTAATTCATATACAGGATGTGAAAACTACACCAGAAAATGCTTAGAAATAATAATGATACTCAACAAAATAGCATAACATAAATTCAACAAATAAAGTTATGTAATGCTCCTGTGAGCGCATGACAGAGATCGAAAAATAAGCCCATCCATGGTAGTTTGAAAATCTAAATACCTAAGAATTATACTAGCCAAGGAAGTGTTTTCACCTCTAAATGGAAAGACACCCTCTGCTACTGCATAGGAAAACCAAAATTGTCAAAATACCCACATTGTCATAGTAGATTTTCACATAGTGCAATTCTAATAAAAATATTATTAACACTTTATCAGAACTAAAAAAAAATTCAATGCTAAAATATACATGCACCCTGAAGATATCTAGGATACCTAATCAACAAGAGTGAAAAAAGGACTTAATACAATGTGGGAATTTTAAGTTACACTACAAATATATAGTAATGAAACAACATGACTTTGGCACAAAAACAGACAAATTGATAAATGAGGTAGAATAAGGAATGCAGAAAGACTGTCAGCCATTCCTTTGACAGAAAGACTTATAATATATGATAATGAAAAGGTAGCCTCTTTTCAACAAATGTTGCTGAGAAAACTGATTATTCACATGAAGAAATAATCAATCTAAAACTTTTTATTTAACCATGTACCAAAATTCAATTGAAATGAAACAAAGGCAGAAATGTAAAAACAGAAGCACTGTTACTTTTGGGGAAAAAAAAAAACCAACTGGTAATACTCATGAAGACTTAGGCTAGACTTTCTAAACCGAATCCCAGTTGCATAAGATATACTAAAAATCAGCAAAAGCATCAGCTGAAATTTAAAGCATTAAAAGCCTCTGTAGAACAAAGAAGACAACCAACAGATTTAAAAAAGACATAGAGGATAATAGACTATTGCAATCATTTCTTGTTCGGCAGAATGTCTAGATTATATAAAGCATTAAAAAACAAACTGCTCTATAAGATATTGGTATGGTGTCAGTGCAAAATGGTATAACCACTTTGGAAAATTAGTTGGTATTATCATTTTCAGTTGAATATTTGTGTATCCTATGTCAGAGAAATTCTGCTTTTAGCTTTACACAGCACAAAAATAAATCATAACAGTAGTGGTTTTAGCATCAGAGAAATGAAAGAAAAAAGTAGGGTAAACAATATTATTTCAGTAATGACTAGCAGAAACTTAGAAACAGCAAAATGCTTAATAAAAAAAGAGATTCAGGTTCAATGCAAAAATCAACACATAGAAGCTTGCATGGAATAATAAAATTCTTTCCAAAAATGTAAAACTGAGACAAAATTATATATATTTAGCTTTCATAATATGAGATAAACCTTATTTAACATGCAAGGAAAAGATAAAATAAAAATCAAGATATAGTTATCTAAGGCAGAGGAAGATAGGGATTTAACTAATAGAGAACAATAAAGGAAAATACATTATTATCATTGTTCTACTGCTCAGGTGTGACAGTAGGATCAATGGAATTCACTACATAATTAAAAATAAACAGGAGGCCTAGAGAAGTGTAATAATTTCTTAACATGACCTTGGCTATGGCAATAATAGTGTTCACTTTTTCTAGCCATTAGTCATGGTGACTGTTCAAGGGAGGAAAATTAACTCAAGTGAGCCAATCAAAATATTCCTCAGTAATTTTTCTCACTGGTAATGTTGGCACAGCCTCTTGATCTCTCAGAATGTAAGTTATGAGTGTGGTAGAACTATATTTGCTGGAATATATATATATATATATATATATATATATATATATATATTCCATTACTTTGAGGAGCTGATACATGAAAATGACCTGCTTTCCGGTATGTGGCATGAAGTAAACACTGGAGAACAAAAGAATCCTAATGTAATTTAGTCTCTCATCCCACCACTTTAGGGGTAATTTCTACGGGTACATCTTCTAAATAGATGAGCCAGTATTCTTGTATTTCTTCATAAATTATTTCAAGACAATTTTATGGCACCTAGAACCAAATATTCTTGAACAATTCAGTTAGAGAATGCAACTAAATATCATAACCAGAAATGTATTAGAAGAGCACAGCACGCTCCTCAACAAAGCTTCAGTTTGTTCCAGATATTTTGTTGATAAGAAGAGTTATGTAATATGACCGATCTTGAACATCCTGTCCTTTGAACCAGTGGATTTTGTGATTTTCCACATTCCCTACCCCCCCTCACCATAGGACCTTTCTATAAGTGGTTCCAGATGAATTTTAAATGAACAATTGCTTTATAATAATAGAACAGCCATCTATTAAACATCATTTTATGATGTTTCTTCAATTCAGAAAGGCTGACACGATTATTGATTAGTATTTATGCTTTCAGCCTATCCAGTCCTTCATTTCAACACATAATCTTGTAATATTAAACCTTTTATCTTCTTGTCTCTGCACTTATTACAAAATTTAGTGAATTTATTGCAACAACTTTATCAAAACTATGTAGTATATCTTAGGTGTTGGACCACATAAAGTTACTTTTATATCCTTAAGTTTTTAAATACATTGAGATGAAACTTTAAAACCAGTTTTATGTAATAGTTTTCTCATACCTCTCCACTGAGAATTAGGTGAAAACAAATAAAAACATGAGTGCAAGTTATTGAACTGAAAAGAGTAAAAAAAATCCATTGTTGAACTACAATCAGGAAGAACACTCATTGGGGGAAAAAACATTTAAAAGATACAGCACTCTAACTGGTAGCAATAATATACTGCATCATTATGTTCATACAATACTATTACTAATAGGACCATAGCTTCAAGTCTATGGCTGTGTTGGTTACTATTCAAAGACTACCAGATATCTTCCTACGAATTATCATTGTTTAAATTATTGTTGAAAAAATTGACTAAAATGAGCACAATTGTAGTTGTACTATGGCAAAGGGTAAAATAGGTGAAAAATAATGTGTTCTATCTAACAGTTATGTGTAGGTCATCAGACAGTAAAAATTGAAGGTAAGATAGGAGTGCAAGGTAAATTAAGCCTTTTAAATTGAAAATATACCTATATTATAGCATGATGTTGAAATTTTCATCTTCCTAAGAAATGATATAAGCATGTCATAATAATTTTTTTTTTTTAGGGAAGGGTCAACAGGGTGTTCAGGGTCTCACTACTAGATCTGACTTGTAGTGATTTTCTTGTTTATAGTCTCCCATGTGCTGAGATATGGCTATGGCCCATTCTCAATTGCCATCTCAGCGCGTCCTGGGAGCGGGGCCAGCAGCACAGGCCTGGGAATTGAATCCCCTACCCCTCTACCTACTTGCAGGTGCTTTAGTCTGCTGAGCTATTTGACCGGTCCCACAATGTACATTTTGACAAAGGAATGGAAGTCTTCAACTCTTGATATTTTGCTCAAAATTGTTCCTAGGTTGGTTCATTCAGTTATATGAATGAGATTCTAAATGTCCTTATTGAGCATTTTGAAATAGTTAATGGTTACTAGAAAAGTTTGTCATTTGAGACATAAAGAAATATTTACTGAATTCCAAAAGGAAATAGTTTTCAACCCTTAATAAGATGATACAGTGTAGTGGAGACTAAGGGTGAGATAAAGATATAAATGAAGATAATTATTTAAAAAGTAATAGTAAGAATAATATTTAAATGAATAATGATGTTTTATCAATATTCAATAATATTTATTTTAAAATGTAATGCACAGATTTACTTGAAACCCAATAATTCTTCATTTTAGATAGGTAATGCTTAGGACAGATATTTCCTCCAAAACCTTTTTGTAAGTCTGGTTAGAGTCAGTGGGTAAGTGAGTTTATAATACTTTTGGCTTTGTCCTTTTGACAGTATATTTGAGGTGCTGTCTTTCACTCTGTTATTGTTAATTTGTATTTTCCATATTCAACTCATTTGAAATAAGAGTTATTTATTGTTTTTTGATATTTATGGGTAGCATTTACAGGACGTTTTATATACTAAAATAAGGGCTGTTCCTATACCTCAGCAGTAGAGTACTTATCTGGCATCCGCAATGATTCGTGTTTATTCCCAGCACTTCAAAAATTACTAAAAAAATCATCACTTACTATTTAACTTTGTTAAACATTTCATTAGGCATATTATTCATTGTTTTCAGAATCATAGCACATTTTATCTCAGAAAATTTTTACAGAACACGGTGACGTATTTATGACAATTTTTGACATTTTATAGACCATGGAAATGAGGCCCAATTAATATCAGGGTTAAATGACTTGCCTGTGATTATGCTGTTATTAGATGATGAGCCATGACAACAGGTCTGGAAATGGCAGTGTGGTTATTTTCTGGGAATCATACATTAGAGCAATGACAGAGAGCCAACTGATCTAGCTTCTTTCCAAGGCTAGTCAAGCTACAGATGGCTTACCAATCTGTCTTTCCTTCAATTAACCATTCAATGTAATTTTCATGCTACTTTCCTTTCTTGTTTCATGGCTATACTCTAGCAGCAGTCTCTTCAAGGAGGGAGTAGTCCAGTTGTAGGTGACTTTTGACAATTTCTGGGAATCTTACTAGTAGGTCTTTCTTAATATAATAAGGGCTGATAATATACTTTTTAAACTTAAATAAATTTAATGTAATAATTTAGTTTTTAAACTCTGAGCTCTATGAAACCATAGATTAAAATTGCTAGAAAAACATACTTGATCATGGCTATAAGGAATGCAACATAAACTACATGATTAGAAGAGTTTGTTTTATAAGACTTTATATTTAGAAAAGTAAAATTTCAAAAATTGACAAAATTAAGTTTGAAATTGTAAGACTTTTATTCTAAGTGGCAGAAGTAGAGCTTTGTAAAGACTCGAAGCAATCATGTTTGTGTTTGAAGGTAAATTGTTTTTCTTTCTGCTGATCCTCTGTGATTATCATTCTCATGGTTTTCCTAATCTTTTCTCTCAGTGTTAAATGATAATATTTTCTTAATATATTTTTAACCACAGTAATTTTATGTAGTATTTCAAGTGAGTTTTAGATTTTTGAATGTTTGTTCTGGCCCTACAAATAAAGCATTAACCAAGGGCATAGGTTGTCACCTGGGCCCAAGAATTAAAATAATTATTATAATCAGGCTCTTACCTACTATGTTTTGATACAGTTAATATGAGAGACATGAGAAGGCTCTGATTTCTACTTATACATGGTTTGGATCAAATCAATAGTTACCTTCAGTTCATCATCTCTGATCTAGCCTAACTCAGCCATAAAATTTTCACCTGAAATTTTTGATGTCACTACTATTTCAATTTTTCCCCCAAGCCTCTTCTTCCAGCCACAAGTGATTTTGTTGTAATCTACTCATTTTCGGAAATCACATCTAAAAGGAATTAAGTGGAAAATAATGCACTGTGAAGAAAACATTTTCACTTGTATTAGATTCACCTTAAAAATTTCCATCAATTTTGTAAAGGTAAAAAACAAAACCAACAGCCAATCAGTATTGGAAAAAATTTCAGATAGATTATAACTTTTTAAAAAAGCATTCCAGTATAATTTCTATAGAGTAGGCTAGATTAGCTCAATAATCATGTCGACAGGACCAACGGCAAACAGTTTGTAGAGCTTCCTGTATGCCACATAATGTTCATAAGTTTCACAACATGGATTTTATAGAAGATAGAAACAAAAACTATGACATCAAATTACAATCTCTCACTAGTCCCTTGATGCAGGTCTATTTTTCAATTTGTTCATTGGTGAAATATCCGGGTTACTTCTACTTTCTCCCCTTAGATATGAAAATTGATATGTTGTGATACTAGCCTTAAAATAAACATGCATTGGTACAATAGGTTATACACAGGGATAATGCAGACCAATATGAATTCTCTAATGTATAATGGAATGTTTTCCATAGCCTCTTTTAAAGATTTTATTGCTACTTTTTCAATTTTATATGGTTGGAAATGCAATAGCAACTACTGAATGATAAAGAATATAAAAGACAAACACAATTCCAGCCTAAAACGTTTCCTTTCTAAGTAATTAACTTGCTCAAATAGATGCTTTTTTGCTGGATCACTTTGCTCAGCTAAACACACCAGACAAACTGAATGAAGATGCAAGTCAAAATAATGTTCTCAGTATTATTCGTGCTCATTCTGAAGAACTTCACTAAGGAGCATGACCTTTTCCACCATTACAACAGAGTACTTTCATGTTAATAATGCTAAGTATGTAGTTTTGAAACTTTCACATATTTTAAATTTTTATTTTGATTTTTTAAGAGAGTACAAATTAGAATTAAAACAGAAAATTTAAAAATATTACAGATTTTCACTTAACAATGTAATATGAATTTCACAGTATTTGTTAGAATAAATAGTGTTGTCTTCCAGATAGTTACTCATATTGCTATATATATGCATGTAAAATTCAGAGGAGAAATTATTAAGAAAGAAATGTGTAAGAGATTAAGAACACGAAAAGGAGAAACAATGGAAAAAACGAGACGAAACAAACTAAAGCATTAACTGCTTTATTCCATAGACCAGCAGATATGCATGACAGTTCTCCAAAACAACTTGTTTGCACACATAGATTAATCTCTTCCCCCAATTCCTTGCCTGTTCTTCTCTTAAAATCAGTAACTTTTTACTTTTGAATAAGTTCAATCCCTTTTCCCAGTGTCTACTGTACCCTTAAGATTCCATTTTCTCTTTCAGGTTCTCACAATAAGGATTAATATGATGTTTGCATATGCAGGTCTGATTTATTTAACTTAAGAGTAAGTTCTTTAGTTGAATCCATTTACCAATGAAAGACTCAAATACAGTCAAAATGGATCAAAGATTTAAATATTAATACAGAAACATTAAATCTTCTGGAAGGAAATGTAGGCAGATATCTTAAAAAACATAGTAATATGCAGACAGTTCATAAAAAATGCGTGGGAAATGCGTCAAAGAATCAACAACTGGGAACCTGCTTTTTGAAAGGTTTCTGCACCTTAAAACAAATCTCCAGCATAGTAAAAAAAAAAAAAAAAAAACACTGGGAGAAAATTATAGCTGACTGTCCCTCAAACAAAGGCCTTCTAATAAATAATGGAAAAAAATCAGGCTGCCCAAATTCAAAGATCCAATCTAAAAATGCTTACTCACTTTTCTTACTTCTTAGAGTAAGAAATACAAATGGCAAGTAAACATAAAAAATGCTAAATATCATTGGTTGTTTGAGAAATACAAATTATAACAATACTGAGTTTCCATCTCACCCCAGAGAGAATGGTTATAAATAAGAAATCAGCCATGGATATCATAAAGAAATCAACCAACAACAAATGTTGGAGAGGCTGTGGGGAAAAAGGAACCATTCTCCACTACTGGTGGGAGTATAGACTGGTTTAACCATTATGGAAATCAGTGTGAGACTCCTTAAAAAACTGGGACTTGAAATCCCATTTAAGCCAGCTATGCCCATACTGGGAATTTTCCCCGAGGAACTGAAAATATCATATCATAGTGATATATGTGTACCTGTGTTTATAGCAGCGCAATTTGTGATAGTCAAATCTTGGAAACAACCAAGATGCCTGTCACCTGAGGAATGGAAGAAAAGGATGTAGTATTTTTGTACATTGGAATATTACTCAGCTATAAAGAATGATAAACTTGAAGCCTCTACATTTAAATGGATGCCACTTAAAGATATACTCATAAGTGAAATAAAAGAGACCCACATGTGTAAATATTGTATAGTCTCCCTAATGTAAAAACACAAAAGAAGAAATAAGAATAGAAAGATATAGCAATTAAGTGGAATGTTAGAACTTAAGGATAAAATAATGAACAGACAGCAAGGGAAAAAGAAAGGAAACATGGCAGAGGCAAAACCTTACATTTATATACAAAATACTGTTAAGGCAATGATTCTGATTATCTCCATCAGGTTTTTGAAATGAGCAGCTAATTGGTATATTCTCACCCTGACTAACAATTTATGTTAATACCTGTGAAATAAGCAACTGTACTGAAGATAGCAATGTGTAATACTAGGGTCATGCTTGGAATGTCTACCATTCTAGTCTTCTAAAAATGTAATGCTTCTAATGTTATATCAATTACTGCTACACTGTCTCTCAAATAAATGTTTAAAAGAAAAGATAATAAATGAAAAAAAAAGAGACAAGAGAAAAATTAATAGGACTGTCCTGCTACAATGTTGTATTTGGTTGGAATTCTAAATTTCTGTGTAAAATTTGGAATTGTTTAATTCTATTTTTATTCTTTTTCTTATTCTTTTTTTTGAAAGATTCATTATTTTATTTTGTATAAAAACATTTTCAAATGTACATAAAA
>NDGM011154840.1:0-18516 GCA_002564305.1 Octomys mimax | reverse complement strand
GATTTCTCCCTATTTTCTCTTTCAGTAGATTTAGTGTTTTAATATATTTAGATCTTTGACACATTTTGACTTTAGTTTAGTGCATGGTGACAAACATGGGTGTAGTTTTAGACTTCTATATGTGGGAAGCCAGTTTGTCCAGAACCATTTATTAAAGAGGTTATCTTTCTTCCAGTGAAGTTGTTTGGTGTCTTTTTCAAAGATAAGGTGTCCAAGTGTCCTTTTAGCCATATCTGAATTTTCTGTTCTGTTCCCCTCATCTGAAAATCTGATATTTTGCCTGTATAATGCTAATTTTATCATAGTATCTTGTAGTACAATTTTAGGTCAGAGATTGAGATATCCCATGACTTGCCTTTCTTGACCAGGATTTCCTTTACTATTCTAGGTCTCTTCTGGTTCCAAATAAATTTTTGGAAAGTTTCTATAGTTTTGCGAGGTCTGATGCTGATATTTTCATTAGGATTGTATTAAATCTGTAAACATTTTTTTTTTTTTCAGAACCAGGGATTGAACTCAGGCCCTTGCGCTTGCGAGGGAAGTGCTTATTCCACTGAGCCATCTCTCTGGCCCCTGTAAACTGTTTTAATCTCTAACTCATTTTGTGAGTAAGGCCATTTTCATAATTTTGATTCTTCCTATCCATGAGCAAGGAATATTTTTCCATGTTCTGATATCCGCATCCATCTCATTTTTCAGGGTACTGTAATCTTCAACATGTGTATCTATAGCTTTTACTTCCTTTGTTAGATTGATTCCTAAGTATTTAGTGTTTTTTGAATGGTATTATAAAGGATGTGCTTTTCATAATTTCTCTCTTAGTGAGCTTGTTGTTTATGTACATGTATTTTATAATTTTTTGAGTGTTGACTTTGAATCCTGATATGTTATCAAATTTGGTAATTAAATGTATGTCTTTGGAGTTTGGGGGTCTTCTATGTAGAGTATCATATCATCTGCAAATAATGACAATTTAACTTCTTTCTTTCTTATCTTGGTTCCTTTTATCTCTTTCTTGTGTAATTGCTTTTGCTAATATTTCCAGAGTTATATTGATTAAGAGTGGTGATAGTGGAAATCCTTGTCTTCTTCCTGATTTTAGAGTGAAAGCTTTCGGTTTTTGATAATATAGTCCAATATTAGCTGTTGATTTGTCATAGATGGTATTTGTCAAACTGAGATAAAGACCACCACTCCAAATAAGTTTTTATCATGAATGAATGCATATTGGGCTTTGTCAAATGGTTTTCCTGAGCCTCTTGAGAAGATCATGGGATTTTTGTCCTTGTTTCTATAAATATGGTATATTACATATATTGATTCATATATATTGAAGGTTCCCTTCATCCTTGGGATGAATACTACTTTGTTAAGGTGTATGATCTACTTGGCTGTTTGCTTCATTCTGTTTGCTAGTTTCTTACTGAAGATTTTTTGCCTATATGTTCATTAGACAGATTGGTAAACTTTTCTTTTTTGCTTGAGTTGTTTTCTGGTTTTGGAATCAGGGTAATACTTACTTCCAGGAATGATTTTGGAAATATTGCTCCCCTTTCAATTTCCTTAAAGAGTTTTAGTATCAGTTCTTTACATTTCTTTTAAAGTACAGCATTGAATCACTCAGTGCCCAGAGTTTTCTTTGTTGCTATATGTTTAGTTACATTTTCAATTTCCTTGGTTTTTATGGGTTATTTAGAATTTTTATGTCTTCTTGATTTAGTTTTGGCCATTTGATTGTATCTAGGAATCTGTCCATTTCTTCTGTGTTTCTATTTTATTAAAGTATAAATTCTTGTAGTAGGTATTGGTAATCTGGGTTTCTGTAGAATTCACTGTGATTTTCCCCTTTTCATTCCTAATTGATTTAATTTGTGTGTTTTCTTTCCTCTTTTGATGAGACTAGCTGTTTTATGAATTTTATTTGTTCTTCAAAGAACCAACTTTTCACTTAGTTGATTCTTTTTACTGTTTTCTTAGTTTCAATTGATTAATTTCTGCTCCTACCTTTAAAATTTAGACACATTGGTTAACTTTTCTTTTTTTGATTGAGTTGTTTTCTGGTTTTGGAATCAGGGTAATATTTGCTTCCAGGAATGATTTTGGAAATATTGTATGAGCCTTCTATGAGCTTTGGGTGTTATTTGTTCTTCTTTTTGTAGAAATTTGAGGTTCAACATTAGGTTGTTTATTTGAGCTCATTCTGTTTTCCAGAAGTAAGAGTTTATTACTATAAAATTTCCTTCATAAGACTTGTTTCATTCTGTCCTACATGGTCTGGTATGTTGTATGGGAATTATTTAATTGTAAATACTGTTTAACTCTTTTTTTTTTTTTTTTTGTATTTTAGGGAAGGTTCTACAGGGTGTACAAGATCTCACTACTAGATCGGACTCATAGTGATCTACCTGTTTGCAATCTCCCAAAAACTGGGATTATAGGCGTGCACCACCATGCCCAGTCTCAATTGCCATCTCAACATGCACCAGGGGTGGGGCTGTCACAGAAAGCCAGCGGATCAAACCCAGGCCACTGCACCTGCTTGCAGACGCTTTAATCTGCTGAATTATCGGGCCGGCCTTTAATTCGTCTTTAATTTCTTTTGTAAGTCAATAGTTGTTCAATAGAAGCGTGTTGTTTAATATCCAAGTGTTTATGTAGTTTTCATTGTTTTTTCTTCATTGATTTCCAGTGTCATTGCACTGTTGTCAGAGAGTATGCATGGGATGAATTCAATTCCTATACATTTACATAAACATGTTTTTTTGGCAAATACGTGGTCTATTTTGGAGAACATCCTATGTACAGCTGAGAAGAATGTGTATTTTGATGTTTAGGGTTAGAACACTCTATAACCATCTACCAGGTCCAGAATTGGTTTAATTCTGATATTTATTTGTTGATTTTTTTTCCGGTTGATCTAGGTATTTGTGAGAACACAGTACTGAGTATACTCTACCCCCTATCATGTTAGTGTTTATTTGTTTTTTCGTGTCTGTCAATATTTGTTTTATATAGTTCTGTGGTACATTGGTGTTTGATGCATATATATTCATGATTTTATCTTTTTCTTAGAGTTTTCCCTTAAAATGTATGTAATGACATTTTTTGTCTTTTTACTTAATCAGTTTTCACTCAAAGTTGGAATTATCTGCATGTGGTGTGGAAAATTATTTTGCATCCTTTGGCTTTTATTCTATGAATTTTTTTTTTTTTTTGAGGTAAATGTGTTTCTTGAATGCAACATACTTTTGGATCGTGTTTCTTGGTCCATTCTGCCACTCAAAAGAGACCAAAGGTCTTTGTGCACCGGGATCCAAAGGGTTCATACTGGAGGCAGAAGAGTCTGAGCTTGAAGCCAGGATATAAAGTCCAAAGTGAAAGCAAAGCCTGCAGCTCCTTTGAAGGAAACAGAAGCAATTCTTCCTTCTTTTCTTCACTTTATGTAGCATTCTGGACACAATTCTTCCTGTGGTGGGGCTTCCACTCAGAACTTAGTGAACCAATTTAATTGGGTATTTCTTACTCAAGTTGGCACAACCAATTAACCTTCACAGTAAGTGAATAGTGCTTGTTATTTATTTTTATTTAAAAAATTCAGAAGGGAAACATTTAATGATGCTTTTTAAAATCTATTTAGAACAGGGTCTGTGGGGTCTCACTACATAGACTGGACTCGTAATGACTTTCCTGTTTGCAGCCTCCCAAGCACTGAGATTACAGGCATGCGCCACCATGCTGTTTCCTTCAGTCTCAGCGTGTCCTGGGGGTGCAGCCCACATGGCAAGGTCCCTGAGTCTAAGTTTAATCCACTGAGCTATCTGGCCAGCTCTTCAATGCCACTTTTTGTAATTGGTTCTCAACAAAATAATCAAGCTCTCATCTCTACCAAGGAGACAGCAGTTAATATTCACGCGGCTTTAGCACCTCTCTTTATAATTTTAAGTCAGCTTTGAAGCAAATTCTTTCAAATTTAGCTGCATTTCAGCAAAACATTTTTGTGTTTCTTAGAACTCTTACAATCATTTCCCATAGACTACTGAGGTGAACCATCTATTTCCCCATTATATCCATAAAATACTTTCCTTTTTTATATAGGTAACTGTTGAAAAGACACACAGCACACAAAATCTTTTTCTATAAAATTTGGGCTTGGGCTTCAGTTGTCTCCTTACTTCCACAATTCTGTAGCTGCACATTTGCTGTTCATTTTGTGCATCCTTGAAAATTACCCCTCTTGTAGAAACTGTTTACGGTTCGCTTCCAGAGTCATGCTAATATTACTTATCACTAGAGCCTACTACTTGGTGACAATAGCGTAGGTAACAAAGAATAAGGTAAGCTGCTATTGTTATGTGAGAAATATTCTTTTTTGTTCCCCTCATCTTTTTCCCCTCAAATTCACTCCAAATTTATTCTGGTTGTGTTATGATAAGGAAGCTTTTCTGATGCAGTGGACAAAATAAGAAATGAAAATAAAAATCCTTTGTAACAAAAGATAACATTTGTCCAAATTCAGGTAAGGCAGTGTCTTCATGGTAAATAATACTTCAGAAATTTTAAATTAAGAATATTTTACTGCATTATGCTTCTATTTTTATGTGACTGGAACTACATTAATTATTTCAAAAGTCATGGGGCTGAAGCTGCCACTTAGCAGTAAGTGCTTTGCCCATGTACACAGGTTCTGGGTTCAATCATTAACCTGAAAAACAAAAATCATAACAAAATATTAAAATTCTATAACTGAACTTATAGAATAGGAAATATAGTATATTGACAATTTTTTCTTTTTTCTTTTTTTTTGGGGGGGGTGGGGAAGAACCAGGGATTGAACTCAGGCCCTTGCACTTGCGAGGGAAGCACTTATTCCCCTGAGCCATCTCCATAGCCCCCTGAAATTTTTTTCTTACATACTCTTACCAGCAAATCCTCACTTTAATAGGATTAGTATTGTTACATTTTGTATTTGGTACAGGATTTCACTATGGAGCTTAGACTCATAGTGATCTTCCTGTTTTCA
The DNA here is from genome assembly GCA_002564305.1 of Octomys mimax. NCBI lineage: Eukaryota > Metazoa > Chordata > Mammalia > Rodentia > Octodontidae > Octomys > Octomys mimax. Next base: position 13,496 of record NDGM011154840.1, on the reverse strand, counting down.
GCCTCTCTAGCACTGGGATTACAGGTGTGTGCCACCACACCTGGTCTTGGTGGCTGGCTCAGGGCTCCTAGGGGGGTGGATTGGCATTGCATGTGGTACTGGGGATCAAAACCAGGTCCCCTGAGCTTGCCTGAGCAGGTTTAATAGTATTATTGCGCTAAAAAATTCTACCTTTTAAAAAGGACTTTATATTCATTACTAATGAATAGTTATACATACAAGTAATTAGGATGACATTTATTTATTCAAAAAATTTATTACATACATCATTAAAATATGCATGTCCAGACATGAAATACAACTTTTAAATATTTATTCTCATTTTGCCAATTAAATTGTTTTTGTACACAAATATATCAAGTTTTTCAGCATCCAATGATATTCAAGTTCAAAATGTGTGTCTCATTTTTCCTCCTATGACAGTCTCTTATCTGTGTGCTAATACACAGATACCATAAATTTTACAATAAATATAATTCCTTACCCAGTACCTCTAACATTATCCTTTTCTCCTAACTGAATTACAACCTATCAGGTGTGTTCAGCATTCCCAATCAAGTTGTCCCAGGTATTTTCATACAACCTGTGGGAATATCCTTGGCACTAAATTGCCTTTTCTAAAGCTGTGCCAGCACCAAGTTTTTTCCCCATAACTAACTGAGCAGATATATTCGGACATTACTTGAAAATTCCAGTACTAAATTAGACAAATTGGACCTATTTGTGGATTTGTTTGCTGATGTTCAAGCTGACAGTGGTGTGTGTCTAGGGATACATTGAGGTGTCAGCGTACCATGGCACAAATAGATTGCTCATTTACTTGATGGATGGGCATAGAAAGCAAGCAGTGTATGGAAGATTTCCCTGAAGGTGGTTGCTGCTTACGGCTTTGGGGAGTGGGCTCATTCTGTCTGGCTAAGACTGACTGCAGAATTGGAAACCATAACTGCAGTATGGGACAACAGATTTAGAGATACTGTGCAGCCTTTGCTCCTGTTCTCTTAATCAGAAGAGAGTCTGCTGCACCCAGAAGAAACACAAATTTACATTTCTGTGATAGCACTATGGCATTAAATCACCCCAACAATTCAAAGATTTTTATTAAATGTCTAATAATAAATATCTTCATACCACAATGATTATTTACTATCTTTCTAGTAAGTGTGCCTCTCCCTGAAGGCTTCCAAGTCATTTCTCTATGAAAATTCTGGCACAAGTCTATGATGATTCTAAGTCACTGACCTTAGGCGATCAATATTCCTCATGAGGGCTACGTAGTGGTCTAGAAATCATACTCATGGCATTACTTGGCTCAGATACCTTTGCTTGGGAGAAACATACCTCATTTTGTATTCAAATGAACCGATTATAATGTAAAACTGCTCTTATCGGTTTCTAGTTACTTGGGAAACTGTGTTAATGTGTGTTTTATACTGCTTAAGTAATCAATCCATGTTTTTCAAATTTGGAACATTGGAACACTATTTTTTTTTATTTTTGGATTGAACTCAGGCCCTTGCACTTGCCAGGGAAGTGCTTATTCCACTGAGCCATTTCCCCAGCCCCTAGAACACTATTCTTTAACACTGCTCATCAAATTCTAGCCAACTGGTCATTTAGCAGTTGTATGTCTCTAGAGATGAAAAGATTTTCCAGATCTTATCAAATGTACAAAGCAACTGATTAATTTTTACTATTTTAAATATGGTAAATTTTCGAATAGCATTTCAAATCCTATCGCTTTTGCATAGCTTTACCTATTTCTACTGATGAGATATTTAGTCAATCTGTTTTGGACCAGTAGCTCCTAAAAAACAGTATTCCGTTTGAGAAGCCTTGAAATCATTTGTTCATATTTCATAACATTGAATATTTTGTTGAATAGCTATACCTTAAATTTTCTATTCATCAAATTACACACACAAAAGTGCCTGCTTATAAGTGCTAAAATTACTGGTAATTTACTGATATAATTTTAAGTTAGGCATGACAAGTCTGTGTGAGAGTAGCAAATATAGTAAAATGCAGTTAACTTTTTCCAGTGGCACTAGTAATAGAAATCAAGAATGCCTCATTGACATATATTCAGAATAAATAATAATAAATTAAATATTTTTCTATTATTTATTATTGTTTGATAAAGTAATGTTCTATAAAGAAAAAAAAGATCATACTTGAAAAAGAGTACTTTGTGAAGACTTAGGTTAAGGCCATAAATCATTATGTTATAAGAAAAAATATAAATAAGCTATATATTTATATGTTATGCATGAGAGGGAGAGTTTGTGTGTGTGTGTTTTAACTTACTGGCAAGACTACCTGTTTATTTATTATACTTATCAAAGTATTTTTAATTTTAAAATTCCATTATTAAACTGTGAAGACATATTTTTGTAATGTATGGCTTAGTGTCTAGAGCTTCAAATTATGAAAGCATAGTCGAATGCATAAAGCCAGTATGATCTGTATTGCCAGATAGGATTTTGTGTACAGGATTCAATTTCAAATCAGGTAAGCTATCGACTTGCAATGACATACACGGCATCTTCAATATCTCTGTGTTCTTCATAATATACTTCATATAATCACATAATAAATAATTCATGGGCAGATCAAAGCTGGGATAAAATAATGTTTCTTTTCTTCTATGTCATGCAATAGTAAAAATACAAGGAAAGGTCAAAATAATTAGCTGAATATCTTGTCAAGACAAAATATATTTGAAAATGAGATTTTAATTAGTATGTGCACTGCTGGGCTGCACAGCTCACACAGGAAAGAGATGAACATCTCTCTGATACAATCAGTTTTGTCAGAGAAAGAAATAAATCCACATCCACTGGCCAGATGAGCTGGACTCATCATTTACTGGATATCATCCTGAAGTGTAATCTGCATTCCTTTTGACGGTGGACAATTACTGTACAACATGAAGATAAGAGTTGGTTAATTGTTTTAAAAAGGAAATATTTTCTAGATAATAAAAATCTTCGCAAATCCACCTGTATAAAATTTCATTATGTAATTATGAGTCATGTCCACTTATGTTAATTTCCAAATGCATGTAGAACAATAGAACATGAGTCAGATGATGCTCCGTTGAATGCTTCAGCTTCATTACAACCCACATTTCAGAAGGTCAGTTCCAAATTGTACCTAAAGCAAATTTTTTCAAAATCTATTCACAAACCATATTTATAAGGGTAGTAGTTAAAGGGAAATAATTTACCATATTTGCACCATTGAGAGAAAGAGTCTGTCTTGTGTCTCAGCTAAGTGTTTGTTTTGAAAGTATTGGTGACTTGCCAGTCCACACGATACAAAAAGTAGTCTCTGCCAAGAGGTGGTCAGCTTTGTGTTACAAACCTCTCACTGGAAAGAGACTGAAATCAATGAGGGTTTGGCCCTAAGGCTAAGACTTACCCTCATCCTTCATGTCAACAGAACTCAGCCATGCAGAACCACTTTTTATTTAGTTCTGCATGACATTAAACATAGATCTTAGAAAACTTTAATCTTTAGTCATAGTAGGAAGGGGCAGTGGAATAAATGTTCAGACTGACTAATACATTTGACAGACTCAGAGATTTCATAGTCAGCAGGGGAGTTGCTCTGCCAAAAATCAAATGAATCAAAGAACCTGCCAAGAAACCAGCTAGCAGGGAGAGGGCTGTGGACAGCTATCATAGAGCCCACATCATCTCCTAGAAAATCTGCTCAATGTCATGGCATCTGGGTGCTCGCCTGCCAGCTGCCAAGTGTGTGGCCACAACTGTTAGTTTAGAGGGAAGTGTTAATGGCACACAAGGGCAGAAGGGAAGAGTGGTCAAGAACACAAAGGATGTTGATGCCTAAGAGCAAAATGGTTGGATTTCTTGCTGTCTTAATACTCAATAATATTTGAGTAAAAGAACTCAAAGTATTTTGAGCTGTTATGCCCAATAGGAAATAATAAGCAGATACACAGAATTGAAGAAAGTTGTACAATAGGCTTAAAAAATATCTCCTTGATATTTTGGCAAATCCATAACTGTGCAGCAGGCAAAGAGAATTAGGGAAAATCTCCATTCCTTCTTCATCACAAAACCACCAGCTGAGGAAATGTCAATCTATAGTATTTCACGGACCTCTCTGGGTTTGTCTTTGCTTTTTCCTTCCAAAGATAAGCACCATATGATAAATCTTTGCTCAGGTCACCTATATTTACAAAAATATTTCATAAATCTCTTCCTCATGTGTCTTTTCTTCACTAGATTTGCTATGGAAGTAAGGTATACAATGATTTTGTTAAGTAATTTATATTAATAAAGGCATCTACCTGTTTCTAGATTTGGTAGTATTCTTAATTATTAAAGATAAGTATAGTAATGTGTAAATTATTAAAATCAAAACAACTACCTTCTTTATGCTTAAGCAAATAGAGATCAAAATTAGACTCATCTTTAAATCACTTAATAATGTTTAGGAACTTCAAATACATACCATATTTTATCAGATCCTAAAACCACACAGTGGCCCATGAGATACCATGCAAACTGGAGATAATCTGATCATCACGGAGACTTTAGCACCTTAGGTTCCCAATATGTGGTAAAGGTAACTACTTGTCTAAGGGGTTCAGAGAAATCTGAGTTTATGCAAAGACAATGAAACCCAAGGGTTGGTGGTCCTGTGTGGGCTAGGCCATTCACAGATACCAGGGTCAAGAACTTTCCTGTAATGCCATGCTGTGGGGATAGATTTTTTATATATTTTTTTTTACTGAGAACATTTGAGCTTATAATTAAAGGTCAATCTCTAACTCTTACTAAAATAGATTCAAGTAATGCCTGCTGCTTTAGGCAAACAGTTTTTTCAGCTAGCTGAAACATTCTCCAAAAGGATGCCAATTCCAAGATAATTTCTGCAAAAATATATTTAAGGAAACTCAGGTTGTCTAAAGACAAAAAGAAAAATCACAAAGTCTCATGGGAAGATTAAAATATTTTGGAGCCAAATCTGGCAGCAGATTCCTGTGATCTCAGTACTTTGAAAGGCTGAGGAAGGAATACTATACATTAGAGCCCAACCTGAGTAGCTTAACCAATGAATAAGACTATGTCTAAAAATAAAAATTAAAAAAGATACAGGAATGTAGTTCAATATGAAGGCCTTCTTGGCACTGCAAAAAATTAAGCTTCATCTGTCAAATTTTTTTAAAACAATAATTTTACTATATACCTAAAATGCATCAAGTACTAGAAATACAAGGGAATAAATACTTATTTTCAGTGTAGTAAGTATATTTTTGTTAAATTACAGTAAGAAAATCCTACATTTTTGTATAGGATTTTCCATTTGATTCTTACAAGTGTCTATGGAACTGGATTTTATTTCCATTTAGCCTGACATGACGATCCATAAATCTATTTTATTGATGAAAATGCATTAAAAATTTTAATCAGCCTTAATACAATAGTCAATTATATATCATACATTTTGGGCCCATAAAGTGTTTTACTGCAATAATTTAGATGCCTAATTCTCAATTTGGTTTAACTGTACATCTAAAAGCACTTCTTTTGGTATGATACTAATGTTCAGATTTGAGTTTATTTGCATTTTAATGTGGCAATATTTTGGGGATAATCATTCTCTCTCTCTCTCTTTCTCTCTCTCTCTCTCTCTCTCTCTCTCTCTCCATTTGATCTGTCATGGTAGAAGTTAAGAGTTGTTAGGAAATAAAGACAAAGAAATATGAAGTAATTCCACTTATTTAATATGAAATCAGGATTTTGAGGTTGGAATACACAATGATAATTTCAGAAAGGGAGGGCTTTCTATAATTTTAACTTGTAAAATGTCAATCCTAAAACATCTGATTCAGAAGAGTTCTTCAAGAAAAATAGCTCATTTGCTTCTAGTAGTAATCAAGGAAGCATGCTGCTGTATTGTTACAGTAGATAGGAAAATATAACATACTCAGCAATAAAAGCAAATACCTGCCAGCTGTGATAGCAGGGACTCTAGGTATTGAAAGTACACATAACATAGTTCAGGGGCAGACTTAGAGGGGCCTACCAAATCACAATTAATGCATTTGTTTCTGAATAATAGCAGTTTCTATTAGTCTCAACAGGGAGGGTAGAGTTTTGGGTGACTTAGAGGTATTAGAATTTCAGAAAAATGATTATCAAGCTGTATGGAACTATTTCAATATTTTATGAACTGGTTAATTGTACAGTTTGTGTACCATTTTACGTAAGAAAATTAGGGCTGAGGAGATAGCTCAGTGGAATAAGTGCTTGCCTGCCAAGCACAGGGTCCTGAGTTCAATCCCTGATACAAAAAAAGAAAGAAAGAAAGAAAGAAAGAAAGAAAGAAAGAACAAAATTAAATACTATAGGTTAAATAAATGAAATCAATAACATATCTCAGGCAAAAATAAAATAGAAATGGTTTAAAATAGACTGATGACAAGCTATGTTATGTTTGAATATTTCTGAGTGGGTTGTCATTGAATTAAAATCTGAATGACAAGAAGAAAAGATAATAGCAAAACTGTTGGGAAGAACAGGCCAGGTGATGTGGCCAGCAAGTACAATGTATAACTACAAAATAAAAGCAGAATTAGAGTAGGTATGTCCATAAACTGAACACTTAACAATGAATGCAAAACAGTGCACAATGAGGAGATAAAACATTTCTTAAAATTTGAACTTACAACAAGAAGCAGAAGAAAACTGTAAGCAAAGGGATAGCCCAGGATATTAATGGCTTTTGAGGCCAATATCTTAATAATTTCTCTAATTTGTAGTAGTTTAAAATATGTATACTTTATTCTCAGACACTTATAAACAACATGAGAATGTATAAAATGGATACAACAGCTGTTACATGAAGAAGACTGAGAATAACTGGAAGAAGTGAAAAATCTTAGAAGGCAACACAAATGGCATAAAAACTTTGTCCACTGAAATAATGGCAGGACACTTTCCAAACACAGGGAAATGAATAAACTTACAGTTAAGTGAGGCATACAGAACCCCAAATAGCCATGATCAAAAGACAACCTCTGTGTCTTAATTTTTAACCATGGTGTCGTAGAAGGTTTATAGGAATAAATTGAAATAGTCTTTTCATTTAGTCTGTATTTTAGGACTATGTTAAAAACATATAGACATAAAGATTTTGTGATTACTCTGCTTTACAAATGAGCAGTTCTGCATAAATGAGCAGAGTATATATGATAATTCATTTCTGTTCCAAAGCAATACAGCTGAAAGCATTCGAACACGTTCCTATAAAATAGCATTTGTTGCTTGCTATTACATGCATTGTCTGACTATTTGGGGTGATAATCCTTAAAATTAGATTTAATTCATTGTTGAAAATTATTTTTATGAAATTTGTTTGATTTAAATCATAGAAGCTAAGAAATTTAATGTTTTGAAAGAATATTTTCAAAGCTAGTGAGATATTTCAATGCTATGTCCAATCATATGATTTAAGGAACAAATTTTCTTCTTGTTTGCTTAAATACTAGTGCAATTTACTAAGGATTTGCTATAATATTTACTAGGATTAGATCAGCAGGTGTGGCATGTTATATTTCATTAATGTTAGTGAGCACCTGTGGCTTAAGGAAGTGCTTTTAAACTAATGTCATTTAGATGTATTGTTCAAACTTTTTTTCATACAAACTCTCCAAATCATTAGGAAATATTGCTTGCTATTAAACCAGAAGGAAGTTATTACAAATAATAAATATAAGAACAGACTAAGGTATTATAGCTGTGTTTGCTTTGCTTGATTTTATCCAGGGAGGAACATCTCATACTGGATTGTTATACATTAGAACTGTGAATACAATAATAAAAAATGCAGACTCCAAGTGTCCTTCTGATTGATAGCCTATGATTAACTTCTAGGACAGTGAACAAAAGTCAATCCAATGGAGTAAATGATTACTCAGAGAAATATTAGTCACACAGTGTCAGGACAGTGAGGTGTTTGAGTGGTCACCTGGAGAGCTCCCTCCCTTAATAACTCAGTAAGCTGAGTCCGAGTGAGAGCAATCTGACTCAAGGTATCACTTTGAATTATTGGAAAAGTCAACCTGAAACTTTGTATTTTCTGCCTCAAAGCCACCCTGACTTCCAGTTAGTAATTGTTGTTTCTAAACATTTAAGCATAAGAAGGATGGCTTCTGAGGATGGGATAGAGCAGAGAAGAAGAAGAAATGTGAGAGCAAAGGTTCTCCTATCCTATGATATATATTGAGGACCTAGACATTTACCTAAAGAACCCAAGAAATTATCATTTGTTTGCTGTTAATTAAACTTTCTAAGGGTCATTTACATTTTCATTCAGTTAAGTGTATGATGCTGGGATTAACGGTGTGTGATTATTAAATTAGTCCAGTGATTGGTTTGATTTAGTTCTGGATGTGGATAATGGGAAGCCACAACCTGGGTGTGGGTGACACCATCCAAAAGCCAGGTAGCCTTAGTGGATATAAAGGCACAGAAAGAAAGCAGGCTGCTTACTCACTTCCATGTTGTTTCGCTGCTTGCTGCCTTGCTGCCTTCCACCTGCAATGAATGGTTCCTCCTCTGTGGTATCCCTCTGCCATGCCACCCAGGCTTGGAGCCAGCTCTGAACTGGAAATTCCATATACTGTAAGCTAAATAAAACTTTCATCAGCTAACTTCAAGTTCAGGTATTTTTGTCAGTGACAAACAACTATCTAAGATAGACACGTGTACTTGACAGTTTGAAATCTTAGTGAGAGTGTTTAGAAAATGGGAGTCAGCAAGCATTATTATGGAGGACTTACTGTGTTCTATTTTTTTTTTTTTTGTACATTAACAGAGATTGTTGAGCATACAACTGTTCTTAATCCACTTGCATTTTTAAGACATACTTGAGAACTCGAGTCTGCTACCAGTTGTCCATGGCTACCCTAACAACTCGGGTGTTTAAATTTTCTACCAGGCCATGACATACTTATATGTTCTTTTAAAGGTGTCATTGTATTCTATACACATTGGTTCTGTCAAGGGGATCTTTTCACACCAAATGAGTACAGCAAAGGGCCTAGGGACAAGGAATTCACGCTCCCTACAATCCTGAATGTAAAGGCTTGATGGAACAGTGGGAAGGCCTTTGGAAGACACTCTTGCAGCACCAGCAGATGACAGTTATCAGCAGGGATGAGCCAGTGTTCCTCAGAGGTCCCCATGTGGTTGACTTCATGTCTCATGTACCATACTTTCTCCTATTAACATGTTATACCCTTATAAGCTAGCCTCACACATACTAACTTGGATTTGTAGCAAGGCTTGTGTGAGTACAATAGGATGTAAATTCATTGAAAATTTACTAGAGCTGTCAGAGCCATGCTAGGAGTAGTGACTTATAAGAAAAAAACCCAGAATCCGGGTCCCTTGCAAGGAAGTGACCAGACTCTGACTACTTGGGTTTATCGTGCACATGGAAGCACAAGTGGATTCGCTCCATTGATGTGTGAGCACTCTGCCAGCCGCCCTCTCAAACACACTTCTCCCACAAGTACACTAAAGTGTTTGCCTTGTCAATCTCTGTGATGCTTCCACTCCACACTATTTACAGAAAGCTGCATAGCAGAACAAAAGATTTATGAAAATGTCATTGAAGGTTTTTCCCTAAAATAGTTACCGTAAGGATTTTGTAAAACTCTTGAGTCACTCATTATTGTAGTATAATACTATGTGTGTTTTTAAAAGGGGAGAAATAGGCAGTTGATAAGGGTGTGTAGCCTGAATGTTTTTCAGAAAAAGTAGGTTGCCACAGAAACAGATTATATAAAAAATGCTATAGTTGAAGAAATTTCTACATCTCTATGCAAAGCACTGATTCATGTGGTCCCAAGACTACACTGACAATAAAAATGCCTAGCTCCTCTATAAGATGAATTGCTTTTTAGGTGTAACAGTGTCAGGGCCTTTATGGATAAGGGTAGAATTCCTTAGAACGCAGTCTTATCAAATAAAGGGCAGAAAAAGAGAGAGAGAAGAGAGAAAGAAATGAATGAGAAGATGAAAGCAGGTATCACATGGGGGAATGCCATCTGTTATGGATAAGCATTCTGAGTTAATGGTCATTTTTAAGGTCCTAACCCTTATATAAGACTTGGGTATTAGATATTTCTTTGAAAATTATTATTCATTCTCTTTGGTGTATAAGCCATCTCCCACTTAAAGTTCTTGTATTTTTAAAACTATTGACCTAAGTTTCCCGCCCACCAGAGTATTTCTGCTGAAGAACCTAATCTGAATCATTCAAGCAGACAGCAAATATGCCTGTGTTTTCTTTTTTCACACTCCATTTCAACTCAGGCTGAGTAGGCCATCAATACAGAGTGTAAAGCAACAAGAGCAAACTTATCTTTATATGCCTGAATTACCACCTCCAACCAACCTCATCTGGTGGCAGTAAGTCAACAATGACAAAATCACTATGACATACTATGCCTATTTGAAAATCCACTTAACATATGATGGCCATACTTCCATAGGTACCACTAATCCACCCTCAGAGTGCATGATCCCTAGTCTATGAATCTGGAATGTACTTAGATAATTTCTTATTATAAGATGTTTATTGTATCTGTTGCTATATTTCTTATAAATTATTTAAACATATGCTAATTTAGTGATTCTTAAAACTATCTAAAATATATTTGCACAATTGGCAGAAATGATTCAAGAGAAAGGTGGAAGCTGGGTAAGATCTTCCAGCTATTACCTGTGTCCCGAGATAAACACCAGGTTAAGCAGTTATTCATGCACCATACATAACCTTGAAAGATCTTTTAAGAAAACTGGATGAGAGATCATAGTGTCTGGTTTTAATGTAATAAAAAGAGAACAAAAAGTGACAGGAAGGATGGATTTTTTCACTCTCATAAACTTCACATCAACTATAATAAGCATGAAATGAGATAACTCCTCCTTGTAGATGCAGAAATTAAGTCAAGTCTTAGACTTAAAACCTAAAACACTAGGCCTGCTAGTGTGAAGTAAAGGGTCAACCCCAAGGACTAGGCCACTGCAGTTTCATCAGCAAGGCCACAGATTGCCTCCCTCGTTCTTCCTCCATCACATCGGCTAGAAAATAAGTTATGAAGGTTAGAAAAAGATTCTGACTTGTAGCTCATTCCTGGGGCGACTAAGCAAGACTCATTGAGGCAGAAACCAAAGGGCCCTTGTCCAGGCCAGAGTTTGCTCATGGAGCCTCTAGTTATGCCCTGATATCAGCTGGAGACCTGCTGGCTAGTGGGACAAGCTCAAGTTTCAGCTTGCATCAGTAGTCGCTTTGGAGTGGTCCTGGGGTACTTAGACTCACACTATGTAGATTTCTGTAGCTTTGAGACTTAGGTAAACCCCAAGTTAGCCTTTGCAGAATTGGTTTAGTTTCTGCTGACAACAGGACTATTTCCACCACCCATTTCCCCAGGTTCAGACAGAATGGAAAACTCCAAGCCATGGATCAGTGATTGAGCAGCTAAATTTGTTCTGGCACTAGACAGGGACTCATATCACACTGGATAAACACACGTAGGCATCATCATTAACTTCTGGAGTGGGAACATCTGCAACTCTGCAGGTCTTAGGAACTCTAAGACTCATACATGAGCCAAACTAGTATCATCCTATATAGCCAGAAAGACTACCTTCACCAACATTATTTCAACCTTGGACAGCACAGCATGTTGCAAGCTTTCATTCACTGAGGGTAAGATAGTCAAGCAAATACAGAATCTGTTCTTAAAACTCAGTTAAACCTAATTGAAATGATCTCCATTTACGCATAAATGTCTTTGTACAGGGCTACTATAATGGCCTTGGTGCTGAATGGAGAAACACAGCTGCAGTCTATGGGATTTCGCATCTAGCCATCCACATGAGTAGATGATTTGGGGGGTTGTGGACTGCAAGTCAAACTTATAAATAGGCAGATCACAGTAGTGTGGATTTTGGTCCAACTCTAATGCACTTCTGGGTTTAGTATGCTATCGGCTTAGAATGTAACATACCTTGGTAACCTGAGGGACCACAGGCATGACATAAATACCAGGAGCTGACCTGTCCACGGTGATCCCATCCAGAGCTGGGCAGAGCTGTCCAGTGTCTGTTCACTTCTACTGAATGTGAACGAGGCATCTAGACCTATCTCCCATATCAGAGCGAAGCTTATGGCTGTGGACTGCTCTTCACAGACACTCTTCCAATTGATGCTGAACAACAAAAAAACTTAGATTTGAGTAGAACTGGGCTTGGAATGCCTTCTTATACAGAAACAGTAGCAATAGATCAAGAGAAGAATCAGAAAGCTTGGATGTAGAAAAACATCTTGTACTAAAGCAGCAGAAATGACTACAGGGTCAAGAAAAATGAACAGCCAGCCTACTTAGAGTATCTGGAAATACCACACAAACAAAAGCAGGTGATGAAGACAGGAATAGATACCTGATCCTTCAGTGCCACTCAACAAACATTGAGAACTTTTAGAACACTCTGTCCTCATCTAACAGGGAAGATAAGTTATCCTGATGTCAGAATACGACCATGCCAATAAAAAGTGATATGTAAATTTCACAGAACTGAAGGAATGAAATTGTCCATTGAGAATATAGGACCCACTAAAACTAAGAAATTAAGAAGATATAAGGACATGAAAGGTAAGGGAATATAGTCCCACGAGGTGAGAAATACTAATGCATCCTTCAAAATGAAAAGGGCATTAATAGTCAAAACATTAATAGGTCTAACATTCACCATTGCTGTGATATTGTAAACATGTATAAATCTTTCATATCTTCATTCTGAACTAAAAAGCAAGACAACCTAAGATACTAATAACTGCACTAACACTATTAAAAAGTAGGCAACTGAGAAAGATGTTAAAAGAAACAACAAAAATTCAAACTATGAGAAAGAGTGTAAGTAGAGAGGTTTATAATTCTTATTTTTTATTTATTTTATTGTCTTCTGATCTTTGTTGGTCTTCTAATTTTTTTAGATATTTTTATCTTTTGTAAACTTGTTATGTGGGCATCACATCAAATACTAGCTCGTTACACTCAAAATATTTTTTTGCAATCCTGGTAGCAAATTCAAAGGAAATGTCTGCAAAAGACATGACAGAAAAGTAAGTAATCAAAATACACTACTAGAATAAATCAACTAACCCTGAAAGAAGCCTGTGAAAGAGTAAGAAAAAGAACAAAGGACTTTTAATGAAAATTAGAAAACAAATTATAAAATGACTCTGGTGAGACATTCTTTATTGATAATTACTTAAATATGCATACATTAAATTATCTAATTAAAGGACATGAGTAACTGATACATTCAAAATTAAATTTAATATAGTTTTAAGAAACTTACTTTACTTTTACAGCCAAGCATGAACTGAAAGTGAAGTGAGGGAATAAGTTACTGCATGTAGAGACAATCTAAAAGAAAGTGGGA
>NDGM011154832.1:0-15840 GCA_002564305.1 Octomys mimax | reverse complement strand
CTCTCTCTGTCTCTCTAAAATAAATAAATAAATGTTTAAAAAATAAATAAATAAGTTTTTATTTGTACACAGAATAATTTCGCTTTGTATTTAATGGAGTAAGCTTGCTTTTGCCATTGTAGACTTTTCAAGAAATCTCTCCCTGTAGTAACTCTAGAAAAGGAGACTAACATCTTTAAATCTTGTTTGGTTTAAGTAAACGCATAACTAATACTGATCTGATGTTTCTTTAGAGAAACATCTTTATTGTGGAATTCAGCCATCCTGGCTGTTCTTTGCCGCGAGACTTTCATCCCGTTTGTTGAGGTCTCAGAGGTCACTCTGGGTGACCATTTCTTTCAAATTATCTTTTGTTTCAGATTTCCTGTTGAATTTTTTTAGACCATCTCAAAAACCCTGGTGTGTCCCGGCTTGCAGAGGCCTCTGGAGTCCACCCAAAGCTGTCTCCGTCACCAGACCACTGTGTCACCAGATACCTCGCATGAGTCGGGCCCCGGCCTGGGAGGCGCAGGGAGCTGCCGCTAAGCCTCACGACCATGTGGAGCTCTGCTGCAGGCCCCTGACTCAAGACGCTGTCTTCTGTTTTTGTTTCCACAGGACATCTGGGTTTCCAGGACAGCTTTGTCACATCAGGAGTCTTCAGTGTGACTGAGCTCGTGCGAGTGTCACAGAGTGAGTACGATGTCATCCGATGTGGTGCAGATCGGCCTTGGGTCTGTATTTACTTTCAGTCCAGGCCTCCCAGGGGCAGAGAAGTTCCCAGAATCCTTCTCATACTCTGGCTGGAAGGATTGCGCTGGGCCAGGATTACAGACAGAATCATATTTCCGTGAAAAGTGAGGGGAAACACAGACATCTGCGTCTCACATTTTCCCTAATATCAGTGCAAATCTGATTTTTACAAATTCTGAGTCTTCTCTGAACCCTAAGAAACTGCATTTCAAAAGAGCATGCTTCTGACCTTTAGCAATGCTAATGTCCTCAGTGTGAGTGACATGGGCAGCATGGTCATTACCGACTTGTCGATATGACCGCAGCCTGCGAGGAGCTGCTGTCACCACCCGCTCTGTTGATCAAAGGCACATTGATTACGCTTTTGCGAGCACACCATGCCGACCATGTGAGAAGTGTAGGAGCCTGTCTCCGTTGCCTCGGTCTGTCTATCTGTCCGTCTCCCAGCCCACAGTCCCTCCTTCAGAGCAATTCTGTTTTTATTTAAAAGCTTGCCCACTGACTGTGATGTTCTAGGTCCTAACAGAAAAAGTAAAAATAAATACCAAATAATAACATTTTCTCCCCACCACTTTTGGCCTCTTTAAAATACCAAGCAGGGCTATTTTCATTAGCACAAAGCTCCTGGAAGCATGCAGGCCAGGGAGATGCAATGGGGTACACACCCCTGCACCCAAGCCCTGTGCAGCACAGCCAGGCTCCTCAGCCTAGTTCTGTCCTTCAGTCCCTTGGAGCGGGACAAGACTTCAGGGCCCCGGAGATGAGCCAGAGCCCCAGGCAGAGAGGAAGCTGGGACAGTGTCTCCTGCTGCTGGTGGGCCAGGCCTGGGAGCGGCTCAAGTCATCCTCCCAGCAGCTGCTCAGCAGGAAGTCCCCAGCTGCTACCTCCAGAGGGGTCTGTTCACCCCCCTTGCCACTGTCACCCCTGAGGTCCAGCACCTGGCTGAGTTGGTCTCGGGATGGTAGACTCCACACTCTGCCCAGGTGGAGCTAGATGAGGGGACCTGTGGGGCAGGATGTGGGGGTTGGGCCCATTTGGGGTTCACAGGAGCCAGTCCTGGACAGGCCCCAGAGCAGCAAGCTACAGCCTGAAGCTTGCAAACCACTGCCACCTCCCTCTGGGTGGCCAGAAAGGAGGGGCAGTCAGGGCATGGAGCCTAAGCTCTGCCCTGCCTGTTGGGGGACCCGGCAACACACAGCTGTGTACATGTGCCGTGAGAGATTGGAACATGGCTAGAGCGCCATGATTTTATGACTGAGGTCAGCAGTAATACATTGAACTCTTACTGCGATTCAAATACAGCCTTAAAAATAGAAGACAAACAATACCAGCCCCCTTGATGCATGGCGTTCTGGGCCATGTCACTCCACTGGTGCTGGCCTTGCCCTCCATGCCCCGCCCAAGCTGGGACTGTGGCTGAGCCAAGCTGCACAGCGCCTTCAGGCTCTCTGTGCACTCTGGTCCTGCCTGCTGCTCCATCCAGGAGGTCGCTTGCCCCCAGTGCCACGCCTGTCCACATGCCCCCTTGGGGCCTGGCCTCAACAGAGGGACCCAATCCACTTCCCACCCCAAGGAGGGCTTGAGTCACCTGTGCCTGGCACCATGTCACCCTTGGGCTTTGCGGGCCCCGGGACCTGTCACAGCACTGGGTCAATGCCTCTAGGACTCACTAGTGTGCAAATGATGAGGCTGGCTGTGCTGGGCCCTTGGGGGAAACGCCCTGGGCCACGGCCCTGCTCCGGCAGGAAGGGAGGCGACTCAAGCCCTGGAGACCGGCCACAGCCCATGCCAGCACTGAGCTGGCCACTTGGGCTGGTGGTGGCAGACGTTCTACACTGCCCCCTCCCATGCCTGCCACACCAGGAACTAAATAGGACCAGGGGCTCTGTGCTGTCATTGAGCTCCCCGTGCCAAGGTTAACACTGGTAATGCATGTGCACTAGAACATATCAAATACTTAATTTCAATTTTTTCTGGATTTGTTTTCTGTACCATTTTGTTTCTAATTAATGGCCTTTACAGTTCTCATTTTTTGTGGTGCTGGGGGTGGAACCCAGGCCAGTGCGTGCCAAGTGGGTGCTCAGTTGCATGGTTTGAGGCTCCAGGAAACACCTAGGCCCCAGGCACCCCAGCAGCTCCCCAGCTAGCACCTGCTGTCGGCCTGGTGGCTTCTCTATGGCAGCAAACCAAGGCATGCAGCTGCTGACTCGGGCCCATGGCTGCCGCTAGGGATGGGGCTCACAGCTGAACTTGGGTGCGTGCTGTGGCTCAGTGAGTGCATGGAGACCTGTATCTGCTCACTGTGTCCTGGCGCGCCATGCAGTTCTTACCCTGGAGACGCCCGTGATGGCTCCCAGTGTCTTCCCAGCCTGGAGCAGCCCTGCCCACCTTGCACTCCCGTGGCCACACAGGGCCACAGAATGGTGGGGAGCACACAGTCATGATCAGGATGGCCTCACCAAAAATGTCCTTTGAGGGTAACAATGTCCATCTGTAAATTTGATGTTGTGAATCCTTGCTTTCCCCAGGTTCCCAGTCAGTTTCTGGTTTGGGTCTCTTTCTCTTTAAGAGGGAGAGGCGCTGGTCCCTGTCTTATGGAGGGCTCCCTGGAGGGGTGTGCCAGGGCTTGTTTACAATGGTGTCACCAACCAAGGGGAGGGCCATAGGCTGCAGCCAGAGAAGCCCAGGCTCAGTCAGGACAAGAACCCCCGCCCCCCTGCCTGTGCCCTGCACCCTCTGGTTTGTCAAGGTCACCTGAAAGCCAGGGAAGGCCTGGAAAGGAGACCCCTCCCACCACAGCGAAGGACTGTCCCTGGCAGTGCTACCTTCCCACACAAGGCAGGACCTGTGAAGGTTGCTCTGGGCATTCAGGACTCTACTGGGGGGCAGGGTGAGGCAAAAAAAGGAAGGGAGGAAGGGGTGAGAGGGCAAGGGGGACAAGTGGGGGAAGGGAGTGGGGGAGGAAAAGAGCGGGGAGAGGGGAGGGGAGCAAAGGGACAGAGAGCTAGGGGAGGAGGCAGAGGAAAGGATCGGGGAGGAGAGGGGATAGGAGTAGGGTGGCTTCACACTGCCTCCTGGCCCCAGAGCGCTGTCAGCACAGCGCATTAGCTTAAGCCTGGGTCTCCTCAGGCCCCTGCTTGCAGCACTAACTTGTTCCTCCCCTGTGAACCCCGAGAGCTCCTCCCAGAACCCCTTGCTTCTGAGCACTGTCCTTTGCAGCACAGCTGGGTTTCCTTGAAGTCAGTGGAGGGACTTCCAGGAAGCTGCCCTGAGGGAAGCAGGGCAGGGCGGGTGACCTCAGGGAACTGGTTCCCAAGCCTGGCCTCATGGGCCCAGCCTGAGGGGGCTGGGCGCAGCCTGCAAGAGTGGCCCAGGGCTGCTGTCGCCTCAGAACCGCACTGCCTGTCCCGGCCGCCCTGACCAGGAGCAGCAGCAGGGACAGCAAGCCCGCAAAGCCAGAGGAAGAGCTTCCGTCTGGGCCTGCCCTTGGCTGCCAGAGACACCCTAGGAAATGGCCTGGCCCGTGGCCACTCACAGATGGGTAGACTTCCCCGTGAAGGGGCCACTGTGAAACTTGCTGTGGATTCTCCTGCTCAGGAGCAGGGCAACCACAATCACAGCGGAATTAACTCTGAGAATAATTTATTAAACCAGGGTGGTGGCCCTCGGGGAGGCCAAGGCAGGAGGATCCTTGCACGTTTGAGACCACCCTGGGCTACAAAGTGAGCTCAAGGCCAGCCTGAACTGCACAGGGAGACCCTGTCTCCAAAAGGCAAAAAAAAAAGGGGAGAGGGCGAGGGGATGGCTCAGTGGAATAAGTGCTTCCCTGGCAAGCGCAAGGGCATGAGTTCAATCCCCGGTTCCGCAAAAAAAAAAAAAAAAAGGCACAAAATAGAAGAATTAAGCAATAAGAAAATCTTCCAGAAGAAGCCATGTGGTCTTGAGCATTAAAAGAAGAAAGAAAAAGATAACAAAACACAGAGCACAGCCCCTCAGAACAGTGGCTGTGACCTTGCCCTCTGCCTGCCGTTCCGCAGTTCAGCGGCAGCCCACTCAGACTGTGCTCTCGATCAATATCCTATTAAAGCAGCACGAAAAGTCTCCATAAACTTGGTGGTTAGCTATGTTTATAAATGGAACTCAGCATAATCAGATGGTCAATAGCAGGCTGTACTAGTGACTTTAAAATGAACATCACACATTTTGTATCTGCAGAGCCTGTGGCACACCCCTAAAATGAGAACAGACCAAAGGTGGTGTCCCTTTGAACTGGTCAGCCCCACCATAGCAAATGTCGACTGGCCCCGAAGCCCTGACCTCTTTTCATTTTTCCAGTCTGAGCCGCCTCGTGGTAAAGATACTATGGCATTGCAGATGTTTTCTAATTGTAATCAACCCAATAAAGAGAAAGTAATAAATGCTGTCATACTGTGAGAAAAAAACAGGTCTGGCTGTCCATTTCACAGGTTTCCTCCACTATAATTCAGTAATCTTTCAAAATAAATATGGGAATTGAATTAGTTCACAGGAATGTTGCACTGTATAATTTTATTCCTTTCCACGTCTGTGGTGAACATTTGGATGGTAACTGGCAGCGCGGGAAGCAAACTGGTGTGACAGAGACGTTCGTCCAGCTGCCCTTGCCTTCCTGCAGGCGGCCAGCCTGCCCCCACCCTGCCCCTGCCCAAGGAGAGTGGCTGCCTGGGGTGAGCGCTGCCCTACGGGGCCTGCCATGCCGACACGTGCGATTTCCGGTGGGAGCTGCGCAGCTGTTGTATCATGGGCCACGCACACCCGTGCTCCTCGTCAGAGCTCTCAGTGGCACCTTCCAGGGCAGGAGCCCTTTGCTGTGTTTCACCTGCAGCTTCTGCTCCGTGAGCCAGGCCATGGCCACTCTTCCTCAGAGGTGTGACCTGGGAGACGCAGACACCAGCTCGGTGACATGTGGCATGTGGTCATGCTCTCTGGCCCTGTGTCCACCTGTTTCTAAGCTCCAGGAAGTCTGGCTGTGCTGTCTGTGTTGAATGTGTGAACCTGGTAAGCAAGATGGCAGCATGGTGGCCTGAAGGAGTGCAGGGTGGAGGGGTGGGCATCAAGCTCTACCACCACTGAACTTAGGCCTCGTGCAGCGTCTGACCCTCGCAACTCATAGCCTATTTGTTTTATCAAAAGCTATTAAAGCCCAATAGGACCTGAGTCCTAATGCTGAAAGAGAAATAGCTTTGGGGTGTGGCACGTGTACTGGGAGACTGCTTGGCTCCTGGCCACTCTGACTGTCCCTGCACAGAGCCTCTGTCCTCCTCTCTGTGCTGAGAGTTGACCCTGGCACTGACTGTGATCAGCAAGTTTTTTAGAGAACAGCTCTGTATACTGAAGGCAGAATGAGCAGCTTCAGAGTTATGTTGTCATGATTGATTAAAATGCTGCTGTGGCCCCCTCAGAGTTAGTGGCTCTGATAAAGCAAGCGGTGCCAGTCCCAGCCCTTGCACTGTGTGTTGGGAGGCCCGGAGTTCTGACTCCTTATCTTCTTACCCCAAGCCCATTTCTACATTATTCTGAAACTGCTTTCCTGAAACTGCAGATGTTCATATCTAGTAAGTAAAAGACATTTCTGTGTTTTCCAAAAGCTGAGCAGAAATCCTTTATACCCAACCATAAGGCCACAAAGATGGCTGAACGCTGGGTGGGACATACTTTCCTAGGTGATGTTGGCTACGAGAGGGACGCGGTGGTGAGGGTGTGGAGTGGGCATGTCTAGGGTGAGATTGACGGAGGACACACGTTAAGTCGAACACTGAGGCTGAACTAATCCTGTATGTGATTAATAGGACTGCACATAATGCCCAAGATGTTTCAATAGATGGAAGAGGCAAAGTTAGGTAGTTCTTGGTGAAAGTATTGAGATGGGTTATTTGGCAGACAGCTGGATTAGGATGTTGCTAGGGAGAGACTGGGTGCAGATCGTTTCCCCACGGCCAGTGGTCACATGGTGCCAGTGCACCCTAGGAGGGGCTTAGGCAGGACCCTTCCCTATTTATAGATCAGTGTGTTGGAAAGAGTAGGCTGCCCAATCCATCCCTGTCAGGGAAGACTGAGCCCACAGCTGAGGCTGTGTCGTACACTAACCAGGCACCACATCTGACCTCAGCCAAAAGCTCTAAGATGCAGAAAATCAATTCCGGTCCCCAAGGCCGAAGCCACTAATGCAGGAGATCAGTCAGCATCACTCCTGCTCCATGACGCTCTGTTGGACTGAGAGCCAGGCCTAGCATCTGCACATCTCCAGCTGGCCCTGGCCACTCCACAGCCCTGCCCAACCAGGAAGTGAAGGGGAAGGGTGAGGCAGAGGCTTGGCCCTCCGGTGGTGGATGGTCATCATCCTTATGTTTGGATCTAGTGAACTCCTCTCCCTGGGATTTCAGAAAGGACAGCGAGGCCACAAGTGTGGGGTACCCTGTTCTTCTGCACAGACATCGAGGGAACATCCACTCAGACCCCGCTCAGCAGCTCCTCCGGATGTGTGAGCTCACGTTGCTTCTGGTCCACACAACTGATTTCCTCTTTGTAAGTGAGAATAATACAAGTGAACATCCCCCGGGAATCCTGCCAGGGTGCATTTGGTACCTCGGCTAGAACATGAGCGTGTTGCCTGAGTCGGTAGGTAGTGCTCACGCACGAGCTCATGCAGTTCTAGTTCGGTGCAGCAAATACTTGTTGCTTGTGTAATGAACGGGTGAGCTACCCATTATGCCGTATGCCCTGAGGAATAGAGGCCTGCAGGAGGCGTCCCGACCTCTGTAGGGCACTTGTCTAGGTTCCCCAGCATCCAAGACTGAACTTGCTGATGGTAGGGAAGGGCCTGAGTATGCGTAACTTAAAAATGGAATTCACAATATTGCTCCTTGAAGGTAAGCCATCTTCATGACCCAGGATGGGTGGGAGAAGGTATCAGTGAATTGTTTTAATGAAATGGAAACATTTTTTCCCAAAATAAAAATATCTTTCTTCACCTCTGCCTACCCTTCCTGTGCCCACATCTCTGTCACTCTGTCCCTGCCTCTCTCCCCTTGTCTCTCTCTATCTCTCCCCCACTCCTCCTGAACTTGTGCCCAGGAGCCAGTCGTGGTTTTGTTAGCAGTTCCCTTCCATGGAGTTAAAAACATTCTGCTAGGTTTGGCACCTAATACCACATTTCATGAAAAGCTCAAACCTTCTAATACCAGGCCAGCTCCTTTTCCCATCAAGGGAGATCCATGTTTTAGTTCAGTGCCTCTCTTTTATGTCCTTGTTTGGAACAGTTTTCCCAGCATGCACTTGGTCAGGGCTGTAGAAGACAAGTGTAGAAACGGGGGCTCAGCGCTGGGTTTGCAGACGGAAATCTGCCTGGGAAGAGTTGCTGAGCCTGTGCTGCAGACACTGCGGAGAACGTACCTTTGTGATCGATTGCTGCTTGTGGCGGGCTGACTGCAGTGTCGTCATTTTTCCAGGCCCTGGCCGCCCACGTGAAGCAGGCTTGATCCGCAGAGTGAATTGCGGCAGGCTCTGTCCACTACCGTGTACACAGATTACTTGCGCTGGTTTCGTTTTCCATGCAAATTCATCAGCTCACAGCCTTGTAGCCACAGTCAGGAGGCTCTGGCAGAGAGCACAAAGCGATAAAGTGAGTTGATTTCACTATACTTACATATTTTTTCTTTCCAAAAGCCCAGTCTTATAGGCAGTGCTCAGGAAGCGTATTACAGTAAAAGGAAGATAACAAAGGAGTCTGATTTTCTTGCCATAAATTACTTTCCAAGTTAATTCCTTTAACGATTCCAGATTTGCTTGAGTTTTCATGCACTGTGCATTTTACAACTGTGCCTTGGGTAGACGAAGAACAAGGATTTTCCCATGTTGGTTCCTTTTGTGCCGCTGACACGGACTTTCTTACAAGATCTCTGCCTCTAGAATGCAAAACAACACTGAATTGTTCCAGAGAAGGAGCTGCCACTGTGCTAGGCCCCACCCCTTCCCACTCGCCAAGTACGGGCTTCCAGAGTCCACAGGAGGACAGGACCCTGCAGCCAAAGGACGCACAGCCTGGGTCTTCTCAGAGCCGTGCTGCAAGCTAGCGGTGAGAGCTGAGCCTGGCAGTCTTTGAGGGATCTGTGAGCCGCATTCCCTCTTCTCCCATGCCTGTGTGGACTAAGAGGGCCCTCCTCCGCTGAGCTCTGGAGTACAACCTGCCTGTGCAGTTGAGTGCTCTGGAACCGGCCTGAGTGGTGGAAAGGTGTCCTGGGCCTGACGCAGGCCCAGGAAACGAGCCTCTCAGGTTGTGTGGGCCCCAAAGGGCTGAACCCTGGTCAGCTGCTCAGCAGCCCCAATGGTTGCTGTCACAAGAGCGCATGCTCAGGGCACTGTCATCTTCCAAGCCAGGAGCTGGGAAATTTGGATGGAATTTGTTTCCTTCCTCTGTTCCCAACAGTTGAGCGGAGCAGATCGTCGCTGGCAGATGGCAGAAGTTCAATAACCACAGCCTTCTCCAGCTCCTAATGTGCAGACGAGCGGATCATTAAGGGGGCTGGCCACCACAGCAAGCCCTTTCTTCCAGCGGCCCGTGTTGCTATAATGATTCCTTAATAGCAAACCATTTATTAAGAAATGACATGGAGAGTGTCTTCCACTCATGACTGAAATGGGGTGGGGGAATGTATGACTTAGAAATAACATCTGAAGACACAGTTTCCAGAAGTTGACCTTGGAGACAGCTCCTGGGTGGACCTGGAAGCTCGGCTGGACTGTGATGGCCACTCTGCTGCTGAGATGCATTTTGTAGAGTATTAGGTTCTGTTTGCATGCTTAGCGTTCAGACTAGGAGGAGAATGATGCGTGCTCCTTGATTCAGAGTCCATGTGCAAACCATCAGCTGTGGACACAGAACCACAGGCAGCACTGTCACAAGGAGCCTGGGCTTGGTGGGGAGAGAGGTCTCATGGTCTAACTTTGGACCCTTGATCTGGGGAACGTGCTTGTTCTCTGTGCCCCACGTGCTTCCCATGGTATCATGATAATTAAATGAGATAACGTGGCCCATGGCAGTGGTGGCGGTGGTGGTGGCCTTTTTCACTATCCTTGTCATCATGAGAGCATAAGGCTGGAGTGTTTCCATGGGTCCAGGGACCATGTAGGCTGCATCCTGACCATCTCTCCCAGTCCAGGCCACCTGTACACAGAGCAGGCCGGGCGTCACCAGGCAGGCACAGGACATGCAGTGCCTGGGCCTGGCCTCGCCACACCCTTGCTGTGCACACCCACAGGCCCCTCCCTCAGATGCAGGGCCTCCACAACCAAGTCAGGTTCCACCCAGAAGCCGAACCTGCACAGGCTCCAAACCTGGGAGGGGGATGGCACCCACAGCTGAGCCTTGTCCAGGTGCTTGGAACTAAGAGCAATTGTTACTGCAGAGTCGTGATGATGTAGGGTCGCAGTGCAAGTCCACTAGGCACTGTGGGCCCAGCACCAGCTGCTGCAGCGCCACGTGGGCATCGTGGGTCTCTCGGCAGAACCAAGTGGGCCAGCACATGGTGAGGTACACTGTTGTGGGCACTGTGTCCTACCTGCAAGTGTGCTTTCTTTCCCTTGCCTCTCTGGCTCCCCAACAGCTGGCGAAGACACTCACGGGAGGCCCCTAGGGTGGGCCACACGGTTACAAAGGAGTCAGTCACCTTGCTCTGAGCCTGTCCACACCTGGAGACCTGCCATTTTCTCATACCCTGGAGGCCACCATGGGAAGAAAACCCACGCAGACCATGGCCACTGATGGCTGATCTGTTTGTTGCATCCTCCAGCTAAGGACAAACAGGGCTCTTGGCCCAGGACCTGTCTTTCGAAGACTATGAGTGACCTTGCCACTTCCAGCCTGAGTCACACAGCAAGTTTCATGAAATACAAGAGGAAATGTGCAAATGTGCATCTAGGGCCTGACCCAGGCAAAGCCCCTCCTTCCAGAACAGCCTGCAGCGGAGAGAGAGGCACTGGGACTTGAACCACTGTGTGTCCGTTTTCCGGTGGCAACTGTTTCTTGTTTGTCATTAATGTTCGAGTAATTGCAGTTTATCAGAATCCCAACAAGACGCCGTGTCCCCGCGTCCTCTCCCAACCCCACGGTCCCCAACAGCACCCTGGGAATTTCGTGTGCTGCCACCTGTTGTGACCTGGTCAGCAGCCCACGTCTTCTCCTCACCCAGGGGCCCTCCTTGCTGCCCTCTGCACTTGCCAGCAGGCCCTGGCCCTCGGCTTCACCGATTCTGCCTCCACTGGCACCTGTGATACTCCCTCCCCATGACAGTGGCATCTCAAGGTGAGACAGGCATGCTGGCTGACACAGTGCCCGTACCTGCTGGTATGCCCATACCTGCTGGCCCCTAGCTAGTGAATAACACTCGTCCGGTTGCCACCACAGTGCCCATACCTGCTGGTATGCCCATACCTGCTGGCCCCTTAGCTAATGAATAACACTCGTCCGGTTGCCACCTACTTGCTGGCTGCCTTCAGAACATAGGGTCAGGGGTAGCACAGGGCACCAACCATGTATCTGTTGTCTCCACTGGGAGTGGAGTGTGGTACCTGCTGGTGTCGAATCCACATCCCTCAGTCTAGCAGGTTCCCTGAGACCAGGTCTTCACCACTCCTGCTCCCCGGGTGTAGGCCGTATCGTGTCAGAGGGTGGAGCCCAGGCCTGCTCTGCCCCGGCCGGCCCTTGTGCTCCTGTGGGTCGCCCGAGCCTGGCTCTCAGCCACCCAGCCCTGGCCTTTGGGGCCTCACACGGGACTAGTGAAGGGGACCTTTAGACTTCGATAGTGACAGCCACTGCCACCACTGCAGACCATGTGACACAGTCTATGCTGGGTTCCATCCCAAATTGTCCCTCAGAGGGTCCTGGCCCAGCTTCAGTTCCTGGGTCAGGTGTCCCTTCTGATGCCAGAGTAGGTAGAGACCACGTTTCATGGTTGTGCTGCTGCTCTTAGCAGTGACAGCCTCAGGAATCATCTGCTGATGAGAATCCTGGACCTGCCCTGCTCCTGACCTCCTCCTGAGGGGCGTGAGCTTGTGAGGAACTTGCTGCGCAGCGGTGTGTCCACTGCAGGCCTCAGCATGTGTGGAAGCTCTGGTCCGCCCAGCGTGTGATGCGGTATCCATGCCCTGTGCCTGCTCGCAGAGCATCTTGAACAAAAGTGTTTGTGCTGTTGTAGTGCCGCCAATTTTACAGAGTTATTCTATGAGATCAGGATTTTGTTTGTTCATTCAAAAGGTTCATCATGCTTTTGCAGACGAGGGTTCCAGAGGCTTAGGACATAGAAGTACAGGGACTTGCAGCTCACTAAGAGTCACCCTGAAAACCAGTATTTTCAGTGTGGGATCCAAGGTTGGGTAGCTGCTCTGTGCAGGGCCACGACTGCAGTTGTTGCCTGCTGAGGTTGAGTTTCGGTCATGGCAGTGGTCAGTGCAGGGGTGGGCCAGCGATCCAGGTCAGTTTAGGACTGGGGCCTTGAGTGACAGCTGCGGAAAGCAGCAGGTAAAGGTGGGGTGGAGGGGGTGTCGGGCAGAGTGGAAACCACAAGGACCCCTCTTGGGGACTTGGAGGAGGAACCCCTCTCACCAGAATTCAGAGAAACCCTAAAATACAGGTGAGGAGGAGCTGTTCAGAGCAGACCATTACAGTGTATAGGAAAAGCTCTGGCCAGTCACCGGAGACGGGGCTGACCCAAGCAAGGGGCAGGCATTGGCTCCAGCTGGAGGAGTGCTGTGACCTGGCAGTGGCTTGCGATTGCCAGGGAAAGGGGACGAAGTTGGCTGTGAAGAACTGTGTCTCTCTGCGGGACCCTGTTGTCACTGCCCATGGTGCTGTGAAGTCAGGGCTGACCTGATTATTTTGGGTAATTTCAGACAGCAGGGCTGCTGAGGGCCCTGAGGAGCAGTCCTCACGAGCCTCCTGCTCACAGAGCCTGGCTGACGCTGCTTCCTCTTCCTTCTTCCTTCCAGCACCCATAGCTGCAGGAACTGGCCCCAACTTTTCTCTGTCAGATTTGGAAAGTTCATCATACTACAGCATGAGCCCGGGCGCCATGAGGAGGTCACTACCCAGCACGTCCTCCACCAGGTAATCCCACGTGGCCCTGTTGGAGGAGCCTTGTATTCATCTCAGCTCGACTCCACCCCATGCAGGCAGCAGGCCTTCAGCAGCGGGCCTGTCTTGGAGACTGCCAGTGAAGTGGTCAGACCCCACATGCTGTTGATGTCACTGGGGAAACAAATACACCAAAACTTGTCCATACGCACTCAGACTCCCCAAATAGCTAAACAGGGAGCAGAGCTGTGCCTGATGGACTGAAAATAGTCTTCAGAAGCTGCATCCTGTGCCCAGCTGGGGGGTCAGGAAGGGTGGGGCCACGGTTGGTTGGTGGCAGTAGAGGACAGGGAGCACAGGGAGGTGGGCACTGTGTTCCCCAGAGGGGAGGGCACCCTTGGCTGGGAATGGAGGGCATGCATGGCTCCTGGGGCAGGAGATGGACACTGATGACAGCAGCCCTGTGCCCTACCCACAGCTGACACTGCGGCTTGGTCCCAGCCCCTCTCCTGCGGAGCCCCCCAGCTGGGATTTCTCTAGAAGACAAGATGGTTTGATATCCTGGGGTGAGGTCATGAAAGACATACAGCCAAGCCCAGGTCAGGGCAATCACAGACAACAGGCGGGGGAAGCAGGCCCCTGAGGGAGCTGGGGTGCAGCCAGACCGCCTCCCAAGCTCCTCTTCCCCGCTGCAGGCATGAAGCAGAAACCCAGAGCCAGCACTGGCGGAAATGCCCCGATAATCAGTCTCTGGCAGGGGTTAGGCCAAGGAGCCACAGTATTCTTTCACAAAGTGGCACTGCGCCGGGTGCTGATACCAGAGTAGAGCAGGCAGAATGTGTGTGTGCTCTGCCGAAGTCTGTCTCTCCTGAAGCAAGGCCAAAGCTTAGTGATTGGGAACAATGCTGATTACTAACGCAGACTCCTCCCAGGGCTCCTCCATGACAGTGGAAACCACCTGCCCGGCCATTTCAGGTACCTCCACGGCTGTTAAGGAAGCAGCTCCTCCCCACATGGGACTGTGGCTCTCTGTGTTGTCTATGACGCTGTCTGAAGTCCTGGACTCGCTCTAGTTGTGGGCTCCTAGGGGAAGCTCAAATCCAGAGGATGCTAGGGGCTGGCCAAATAGCTCAGCAGATTAAACCACCTGCGAGCAGGCATGGCCAGTTTATAAGCTCAGGCCATTTCCTTTCCTTACGCACCACACATGTCCTGGGTACTCCAGCCTCACCCCAGCCTCACACACTGTGACAGAGCAGGAACTGGTGAATCATGTCCCTTAAACGGCGTCACTCTGGCATCCTGTAATAACCAGGCTGAGGGGGAGCTCGTTATAAACACTATTCACAGTTAATCACTCTACAATATGCTTGTTTTACTCTCATTAGGCTCTTTGGAGGGTCTTTAACATATTCTTTCAGTACATAGACCCAGCAGAATTATCAGTATCAGTCTAAAAGATACCAGACTCGTTATAGAAACAGGACGTGGTCATGCCAGGCCGTGCGAACGGCATGCGACGGACCGAGATGTCATCTGGCGGCGTGGGACCTGTCACCCGCCAGGGTCCACTCCAGCTGAAGCACACCCAGGGAGTCCAGGCTGAGGGACAGAGCTTGGGCAGTGGGGAAGGCCTCGGGTGGTGCCCATGGCTCTGTGAGGCGACGGTGACTCCTTGTCAGTCAGACCCACTCAGCAGCTGCCAAGCCAGGGCACTGCTGCTGGCCAAGGTGACAGTGGGCACTAGAAATGTGAAGTCACCACGGACAGGCAGCCGCTCCGCCTCCAGCCTTGCCCTCCGCACAGTTCGTGGACATGGGAATTAGTCTCAGTTCCTACTCCTACTTCCAGGACCATTTCAAGCAGCTTTCAGAATTGATATATGACAGGTGACAGGCATGGAAAGATCCAGAAACAACATGGAAAGACAGGAGAGGTGTTTATGTCATGCCTACACGCAGCCCTGAGCTTCCAGGTTGTCAAGGCAAGATAGGGAGGCAACACAATACATAATTTGCATTTTCTAATCAAAGGGAGCAAATGCATTTAAGGAGGCCAGATTTGCTGGTTGCATGTATTAGAAGGAATTTTTTGTGTATTTACCCTCTTGTGACAAAAGGACTTCCATTAGCTGCAGTTCTACCTAAAGTATGTGAAACTTCTTCAAGTAACTCCATCTGCACAATGGCAAGGAGAGCCACAGAGACCCCAAGGAAGCAGCGAGGCCTCTGCCCTGGGCAGTGTGTCAGCACCGCCTGCTCTTGCTGGGCAAAACTTAGCAGTGACACACGGCCAGCAAGGCCAGGCTGCCTGCAATTAGAGCCCTCCCGCCAGGAGCGTCTCAGCCACAAGCTCCACTTGTGCCCTCCACCCTCCCCTCCCCATGCTGCGGTCTGCAGGCCACTACTTCTGGCTCCTGTCATGTCCTGTGCAGGGCTGCAGTGACCACAAAGGTGTCCTATGCTGCCCTCCTCTCCCCAGCCACTGTCCCTGATGGTCCCTGTGTGCAGGAGCTGCCCCGCCCACTCCCCACACTCTGGTCTGAGGGCTTCCCCCACTGGCCCGCTGCAGCCAGCCTGGCCGAGCCACAGAGGAGACTGGATGGCCCCTGACCATGCACACCATTGTCATTGCAGCTCCACAAAGCGCCTCAAGTCTGTGGAGGACGAAATGGACAGTCCTGGAGAGGAGCCATTCTACACGGGCCAGGGCCGCTCCCCAGGCAGTGGCAGCCAGTCCAGTGGGTGGCACGAGGTGGAGCCAGGTGAGTAACCTGGCCAGGAAAGCCAGTGACATGGGAACAGGTGCACGTGAGGCCTGGGGGCTGCACTGAGCAGAAGACTAGGGGTGGTGTGCCATCGCCCCCAGGGATTGTCAGCTGTGCTAGGATCCAGTGTTCCATTTGGGTTTGGTTGTGGGTTTTTTTTTTTCTTTTGTTTAAATCTTTATTTATGTGTGTGTGTGTGGCCAGCTCAGCCCACCAGGGGGCGGGGCTGGCTGGC